>JZKD02S1672856.1:89002-111455 GCA_000966675.3 Picea glauca | reverse complement strand
CATTATTCTCTCTATAGATGTTAGGATTGGTCCTTCTAGTAGCCATAGCCATATTTTTACTTTCAACATTTCTTGCCACCCTAAATGCATTATCCAATGATTTGGGCTCCCAAAGTTGAACTTCATGTTGAATGTTATCTCTTAAATTTCCTATGAATACATCAATCAAGTGCTCATCTGGAATATCTGTTACCTTTATATTAAATCTTTGGAAGTTTTCAATGTGCTATGTAACTGAACCCTTTTTATTGAGATTTATCAATTGGCTAAAGAAGGTATTGCTCCTTGTATCCTCATAGTGTGCTATCATTTATTCCATGAAAATTGTCCAAGTGACGAGTGATTTGTGAGAAAAAAGACATTGATACCATACAAATTGATTGGGTTCTAAATACAAAGAAGCAATTCGTACCTTTTGTGTATGTGGCACATTATGTAGATCAAAGAATTGCTCCATTTGAAGTATCCATGTGATAGGGTCCTTGCCATAAAAATTCCTCATATCGATCTTAGGAACATGGTTGGTCTTCAACCCAAAGTTGGAGTTTCTCCATTCTTGATTCACCTTCCTTGTGTCCTCATTATGAATTTCATGGGATACATTTTTAGTTTCAGGTGTCCTCTCTATTACGAAATTTTTCAATCCTTCCATGATCTCCTCTTTTAAACCATCCATCTTTGCCTCCAACTTAGCTTCCATCTCTTGTAGTTCATATTTTGTTACTCTATTATTTTGTAAATCATTTATGTCCCTACACATTTCTTCACCTTCATCAAGAGTCCAATTAGGATTGTCTGGAGCCTTATTTGGTGTAGAAGTTCCCTTTTTTGGTGGCATGTTGGCCAAGTATCACTTTAAGCCTTGATTTTGAGGTGGTTCTGCTAGACAATATTCCTTTTATTGTATCTCCAAAATTTCATCCCTTCTGAGTATGAAATTTTATTTTTTGTAGGTGTCTAATATTTCTTCTCTGCAATGCCATAGGTTTGATAAAAATTGGATGTGCCAAGTGGAATTTATAGTAACTTCCCCACAATTTTCTGATTTGTTTCCTTTCCAGGAGATCACACTTGTATAGCATGCCCCACACAAAATAATTGATATAAAATTCTGAAACTCGTACCCAAATTACTACGAGCTGTCCACTATCCTATGCAACTAATCTCACTCAATTTGGATACTCTAGGAAGACGTTATGATTGTTTAACCCAGAACACCGTATTGAGAATAGTCAATAGGACTAGTCAGATACCCCATCTTCCACAGAGTGTATCTACAAATGTAAGATGAACCATAAGCTGAAATTGTTACCACATATGCCTTACTAATTTTTGTGAATAACCTCTGGAGTTCAGGGTCTGAAACATTACATAAAAAAAATTATAGCGAAAATTCTGCAATGACTCAATTCAGTATGATTCCAGAATCCTATCTTAGAAAGGTTGTATCTCCAAAATTATAAGGCCTCAATGAAATATTAACCCATCGTAGCTTGATCCGTATACTAAATGTACTTCAATTCGTTCCTTCTAAATCATTGTAGAAAAAAAGTTATAGAAAAAATTCCAAGGTGTCTGAGATGTAGCAGTGAAACCCCAAGACCTTGAGCTCTGATACCATATGTTCGGAACCACATATCAATATAGCATAGAAAAACCTCAGAATAAGTACTCAACGCCTTGAAAAAGAGAGAAATTCATATAATAATCCTCTTCGAGGGGGCAACCTCCTTATGCCCACATAAATGTTCAATTACAAGATGATTCCAAATGAAAATGTCTTCTTGGTATATATAGGAGACTAGGAGGTATAATTACAATTAATGGACTAAAGTCGACATAAATAAAATAACATTACTATTGTAATATGCCCCAATTAAGGGGTAATGAGACACTATTTAGGGCTTAACATAAACCTAGGATATCTCTCTTGAAGTATGTCTTGGGAGTTACCTTTTTTAGGAGTGCGTTCTAAGGGAACACTTTTCTCATTATCTCTATATAATTTTGATAGTGAAAAAAGTGTGAATCTAAAAGATGATAGTATTAATTTATATTGATGGTGATATAGGGGCCATTTATTAAACTATTTATTTTACACACAAAAAACAAAAGATGTTATTTTGTTAAACTAGAGATATAAGTCAACAATATAAAATAGCAAGCCGATACAAATAGAAACATATAACTAAGAAAATAATCAAACTTGGTACAAGAAACTTTAAAATTGGAACTCACTTTTTTCTTACCATCTGATTTATCAATATTGTTGTCAATATCCATTGAATCAATCGCTAACTTGAGCAAGTTGTTTTAAATGGTGTTGGCATTGATGTCAAAGGAGATCAATATGCTCAATATTGGACATAGTGTTATGAATTTAACATTGATGTCAAAGGGGGTATGTGATGTTGGTATTGGCATTAATGCAAAGAGGTCAATATTATGGTCATCATCATCAAAATTGTGCATATGATATTACTAAACACATGCATTTTCTAAAAAATGATTACGTATGGATACTAAATTTGTCCTATCTAAATCCACAAGGGAAATATCAAAATATGGTGCTAAATAAAATGTGTAAAAGGGTCTAGTATGAGAGTATCTATTAGATTTCTTCGACTTGGATAAACTTTCACTTACATTGCCTCTGACTTCAACTTAGATAAATTCGAATTACATTGCCTTCGACTTTGACTTGGATAACTTTGAATTGCATTTCCTTCGACTTTGACTTGGATAATTTTGACTTGCATTGCCTTCGACTTCGACTTGGATTACTTCGACCTACATTGCCTCCGACTTCGACATAGATAACTTCAAATTGCATTTCCTTCAAATTCGAGTTGCATTTCCTGACTCTTGGTTGAATTGACTTTAGTTGAATTATTTTACCTCGAACCGACTTTCATTTTGGCCGACTCCTTTTTCCCATTTCGAATTCCAGGTGGTCAACTATATTTTATTTTTTGACTCGACTTTGGTTGACGTTTTTTTCCTTGAAACAGACTTGCATTTTGGATGACTCATTCTTTCCATTTTGACTTCCAGGTGGTCGAATCTATTTTATTTTCCAACTCAACTTTGGTCGACTTATTTTTCCTCGAAATAGACTCGCATTTTGGATGACTCATTTTTTCCATTTTGAATTACAGGTGGTCGACTCTATTTTGTTTTCTGACAAGACGTGTGGCTTGAGTGGTCAAATATTTCTCGTCATATAAACAACCAGAGTTATAATTGTTTTAAACAGAGAATTCCATGTTGGTGAGACGGATAGGCTATAAAACTCATGTTCATGGATCATACATATTGATCTTCAATGATCCAACAAATATAATATTCCCAAAGTAACTATAGAGGAACAATTATTGGATGGCTAAGGTCGACATAAAATGAAATCATAAATTCTATGGATCGGCAATGGACAAATAAGATTGATCGTAGATCATTGGATCAATATGGAAGTGTGAGACCAAAATAAGAAGAGCCAATCCATAACTTAGATCGACTCATAAAGGCTAAAAATACGATTAAATATAATTAACACATCAGGATCAGGGTTTATTCAAGGAACTATTACAACAACAATACACAGTTTTTAGCACCCAAATATTCCATTAATTATGAACAACTTACAAGGGATTTGAAGTCTTTTTAATTAAAGAGAAACTTTTAATGAATTTTTTTTTATCATTATTATTAAATTAAATGAAGAGGTGCATTGGTTCATACAAAGCGACACAATGTTTCAAATTCATACCTGTTGGAATATTATATAAACATAAAGGTATAATGGAAGGAGAGTGTCTATGTGATCTAATTTAGAAGATCAAAAACAAAATCAGAGTCCAAGGAAGTATTTGAAACCTGAAACATACACATGAAGTGAGGGTGGAAGGGAGGATGAAGGGAGGATTGGATTCCTCTACAGGTTGGAGCCTGAAACAGGGAGTTGCAGCTTCCTCAAGTTGGTGCTTGAAAACAAGGGATTTGGTGCTTCCTCAAATTGGTGCTTGAAAATAGGGATTTGGTGCTTCCTAGACTTGGTTCTCTAAATAAGGGATTGGTGTCTCCTTGAGTTGGTGCTCAAAAGAAAAGAGATTGGTGTCTCCTACACATTGTAACTTGTACATTTTTTAATTGTTATATTTAGTTTCTATTTATTATACATTATAGTTGATCAATTTTTGTGATTGATAAGATTTTATTATTATTTATTATTAAAAATATTGATTCACCACCCCCTCTCTCAGTATTGGACATTCATATTGAACATTCAAAAAAATAAATGTTAAGGGAGAGCATAAAATGCCATGATGTTGAGATAGGCACAGACTTAGATTTTAGGGTATCGACAGTCAAATTCAGATTTTCAATTCTTCCTATTATTTCTTCAAGTTCAAGGTTCAGATCGAATTCAGTCTTAATTGACATACATTTAGTCAATTATGGATTTCAATACTTATATTTCAGGAATATATAAAACTGGAAGTACTTACCTATCACAGAAAATTGTGACTCTGCCTCTAGCTACGTTTTGTGCAAATGATTTATGGTTACCTGCCATGCCCAGGTCAGGGTTTGGATCTATTCATCTCTATGATTTCCAATACTTGGCATACGATTTCACATTCCACGGATATTTGATTTCATCTTCACAAACACCTACGTAGCTATCACTGTAAATCGTGATACTACCCTGTCTCTATTGCGTCCAATGCTTCCAGCTTCACTGAACCTCAGATAGCGTAATAACAAGTTTTGAACCTGAATATTAGATACTCATTGATGTTGATCACTCTGTTTGATCAACTCGATTGAATCAATGAAGGAGTAGTAGATTCACTTAATTAAATCAAAGAATTAGTGACTTCTGTGTAATACAATCTAAGTTGATTTACACAGAATTAACTCTCAGAAGATAACTGGAAAGCTAATCACAACATTCACACAATCATGAATATATTTAGAGCCATGAATAGATTTGAATTCTTTGCTTTCAATCTCTACACTGGAATTACAAAGGATTCCCTCGTTCCTCTCTAAAATTAACTTTCTAATCTTCCCTCCATCTACTCTCTTGATTCCTCTCTACGGATTTAAACAAAATACTCATACACACAGATCCAAAAGATCAGATCCACAATAGAAGGCTTGGATCTCTATTACAAGATATTCTCCCTAAATATTTCAACTAAAACTAACTTAGGCTATTATAGTCAAATAAGGATTCAAATATCCTTTTATTGGATTATATCTTATCTCGGAAATTTAAAAATGCCAGCAAATAGACCCAACTCTATTGCTTGTAAATATTTTTGTATTTTCTTCTAGGAACTCTTGCCTGTCTTCATGCCCCTACATCAGACTCCTAAGGCCAAAATATTCATGGGCTCCTATCCATGAGCTCTTTCACTGAACTGTTCATCTTCTATAACATTGTTTCAGTCACCCAAGTAGCATCTGAAATTGGATGATCTTTCCATTTGATCAAATATTGGAAATATTCTTGTTTCCTGGTGTTCTTATACACTTTCGTGTCCAATATTCTTTCTGGATGCAATGTTTCTTTAATAGGTTATTGTTTTACCTAGACAACTTCTTTTTCTTCAGCATCTTCCATTTCAACAGCTGTATCCTCTCCTTGATACTTGTATAAATCGAAAACATTGAATATTGGAGATATTCCAACATCAGGGGGTAATTCAATCTCATAGGCATTTGCAGATAATTTCCTTAGAATCTTGCAAGGTCCTATATTCTTAAGTTTCATCTTATTGTACTCCCTCTTTGGAAATCTTTCTCTCCTACGGTATGCCAACACTAAATCCTTGACTTCAAAATTAACTTCCCTCTTCTTCAAATTTTCCCTGTTCTTGTATTTGATATTGTTTTCCTATAAACTCTGTTTCACCTGTTCATGAACCAGTTTTATTTTTGTGGCAAAGTCTTCTCCCTTTTCACTTCTGAACTCTGTTTCACCCAAATCCCTTAATTCACATACTCCTCTGGGATGCAATCCATAAATGATATGAAATGGACTTTGACCAATACTTCTATTAGGAGAATCATTGTAGGCAAACTCTGCTTGTGCCAATACATGATCCCATTTCTTAGGGTGTTCTCCTACAAGGCTCCTCAGAATATTACCTAACTTATGTTGACAACTTCAATTTGTCCATCTATCTGTGGATGATATATAGAACTGAAACTAAGTTTAGTACCAAGATTCTTCCACAGTGTTCTCCAGAAATGTCCAAGAAATTTGGTGTCTCTATCTGAAACAATACTTTTGGGTAGCCCATGCAAGCATACAATCTCCTTAAAAAACAAGTTAGCAACATGTGTAGCATCACTAGTTTTAAAACAAGGAATGAAATGGGCCATCTTTGAAAATATGTCAACTACTACAAATATTTAATCATTGCCCTTTTGAGTTTTTGGCAAACGCAAAACAAAATCCATACTTATCATATCCCAAGGTCTATTTGGAATAGGCAATGGTTTGTACAGTCTTGTGTTTTGACTCTTCCCCTTTGCATACTAACAAATTTTACAATTCTTTACATACTTCTCTACTTTAGACCTCATCCTTGGCCATAAATAGAAATGAGTCAATTGTTCAAAAGTCTTGTCTGCTCCAAAATGTCCAGCAAGTCCTCCACTATGCTTCTCCTTGATCAAATTGTCTCTCATGGAACAACTTGGTATACACAGCTGGTGCTTCTTGAACAATAATCCTTCTTGCAAGGAATATTCCAACCACTTGCTACAGTCCATCAAAACAGGGTTTTGACATGCTTCAAAGGCTTCTATAAAATATGCATCCTCTTTATACAATTCTTTAAGAAAATCAAAGCCTAAGAATTGAATTTGACTTTATTGTACCAACAGATTTTTCCTGCTCAAAGCATCTGCTACCTTGTTAGATTGGCCACTAATATGATTTAATACAAAATTAAAACCTTGAAGATACTCTACCCATTTTGCATGTTTCTGATTAAGATTTGGCTACTGCATTATAAACTGCAATGCATGATTGTCAGAATACAGTACAAACTCTTTGGCCATCAAGTAATGCCTCCATTTATTCAATGCTTGAATAATTGCATAGAATTCCTTGTCATAAGAGGAATATTTTCTTTTAGTGTCCTTCAATTTCTCACTAAAATATGCCACAAGTCTGTCATCTTGACTCAATACAACACCTATAGCTTCTCCACTGGCATCACATTTTACTTGAAATGGATTGTTAAAATCAGGTAAAACCAAAACTGGTTTCTCTGTGACCTTTTTCTTCAGCAGTTGGAAATTTATTTCAGCTTCAAGAGTCCACCTGAAAGGTTGTCTGTCCTTCTTGATAGTATCAATAATAGGAGCATTTATCTTGCTAAAGTTCCTTATAAACTTCCTATAAAAACTAGCAAGACCATGAAAACTCCTTACCTCAAACACATTCCTTGGTGTAAGCCATTCTGTGATTTCTTTAACCTTCTTTGGATCCATTTTTAACCCCTCATCAGAGACAAAAAATCCTAAGTATACTAACTCTTTCTTCATGAAAGTACACTTCTTCATATTTATCAACAATTTCTCCTGATGTATTTTCTGTAAGACATATTTCAAATGCCTTATGTGTTCTTCTTTGGACTGACTGTAAATTAATATATCATCTAGATATACTATTACAAACTTTCCTAAAAATTCTTTCAGTACTTCATTCATCAGTCTCATGAAAGTACTAGGAGAATTTGATAAACCAAAAGGCATTACCAACCACTCATATAGTCCATCATTTGTTTTGAAGGCAGTCTTCCACTCATCCCCTTCCCTAATTCTTATTTAATGGTAGCCACTTTTCAAATCTAACTTAGTGAAATACTTGGCTCCACTTAAACAATCCATCAAATCTTCAATTATGGGCAAAGGAAATCTGCACCTGATTGTTATCTTGTTTATATCTCTCGAGTCAGTACACATTCTCCACTCACCATCCTTCTTTGGAATCAAGACTGTTGGTACTGCACAAGGACTTAAACTTCCTCTAATCAAACCCTTGTCTACCAATTCTTGCACCTGCTTTCTGATCTCTTCATTTTTTGTAGGAGTCATCCTGTAAGCTGCTTTGTTTGGTCAACTTGCTCCTGGAATCAATTCTATATGATTACTAATGCTTCTAACTGGAGGTAAGTCATCAGGAAAAGTATCTACAATGATATCTCTATAATCATTCAGCATGTCTTGAATTTGTAAAGGCAAATCAGAAATCATTGTGTTTGTAAGAATTACCTTTGGTTTGCAAATTATTGCAAAGTTCATTGTATCTTCTTCAATTTGTTGTAGATACTCCTTTCCACCCAACAATAATGCCTTTGGACCAAGACTTGTTAAGGCTCCTTCATCTTTCATTGGAACCAATGTACAATTAATTCCATCTTTGTGAAACCTGTATGTGTTCCTCTTGCCATCATGTATGGCTCCTCTGTCATATTGCCAAGGTCTACCTAACAATATATGACACACATCCATAGGCATCACATCAAACATAACTTTATCCGTGTATTGTCCCAACTGCATCTCCAACTCACATTGCTCACTAACTAGCAATTGGTGTCCCTTTTGAAGCTAAGACACTTTATAAGGTGTAGGATGTATTATCCTTTTCATCTTCAATTTCTCCACCACCTTAGTGGATATCGGATTATCTGTGCTACCACTATCTATGATCATCTGGCAACCTTTCCCTTGAACTTTAAATATTGTTTTGAACAAATTCTTTCTTCGAGTTGGCTCAATAGCTTCCTTCTCTGGTTTCAGTAACACTTTGTTCATCAATAGTAATTCTCCTAACTCTGGTACGTTTTCTGCTTCTGGAATCTGATGTTCTTCTCCTTCAGCTGGAACAACAACAGTGTTTCTCTGATTAGTACCACCATTTTCTGGACAGTCATAGAATTTATGTCCTACCTTGTTACATTTGAAACATCGAATTTCTCTTCCTCTGCCTCGGCCTCCTTGTCCTCTAGCCCAAACTCCTCTGCCTCTAGCATTACCATATGTAGCTACTTGTTCCTTAGAGCTATTATTAGCTCCATTTTTAGGTGCAATAGATCCTCCTCTCCCACCTTGACCTTCCTTCTCTTTGAAAGTCCCCCTACCTTTGGCAGATTGCTTCCTTAGAAATTTTCCTTCAGCTTTCAGTGCCATCTGATAAGCTTCTTCAACTGTCTTTGGAGACATCATACTCAATTCATCCAGAATCTCCATCCTGAGACCATTTATATATCTAGCCACCTTCTCTTGGGTGTCTTGAATCTGTCTAGCCCTAATGCTGACTTTATAGAACTCCTCTGTGTACTCTCTAACTATCAGTAATCTCTGTCTGAGATTCTACAATTGTCTATACAATGAAAGTTGATAGTCACTTGGTACAAATTTTGCTCTCAATTTCACTACCAATCTAGTCCAATTTCTAATTGGTTGTTTACCCAAACTTCTCCTCTCTGTCTACACTCCATCCCACCAAAGTGTTGCATGTCCATTCAACTTTGTGAAGGAAAATTTGACCTTTCTCTCTTCTACCATTTCTTCATAGTCAAAGAAATTTTCCATCTCATTAATCCAGTCAATTAATTCTTCTGGATTAAGATTCCCTTTATAAACAAGAACTTCAGGCCTAGGTTTTGAAGAAGATCCAAACACATTTTTCAAGAACCTCATCTCAGGAGTCAAAATAACAGTTTCTTCCTCATCTGGGGATTCAATCTAAGGTTCACTAACATCACCCTCTGGATTGTTCCCTTGAGTTCTTAGCTCTATGGCTTCCAACCTTGTTGTTACTCTCTCCATCACTTCTAATACTTGAGCATTGGCTATGGGCCTTCCTCTGTGACCACCATGACCTCCACGCATTCTAAAAGCCATGTTATATCCTTTTTCCCTGATTCTGAGATTTCGATTAGTGACAATTTCCCCCTATGATACCACAATTGATGTTGAGATAGGCACAGACTTAGATTTTAGGGTATCGACAATCAAATTCAGATTTTCAATTCTTCCTATTATTTCTTCAAGTTCAAGATTTAGATCAAATTTAGTATTAATTGACATACATTCAGTCAATTATGGATTTCAATACTTATATTTCAGGAATATATAAAACTGGAAGTACTTACCTGTCACAGAAAATTGTGACTCTGCCTCTAGTTGTGTTTTGTGCAAATGATGTATGGTTACCTGCCATGCCCAGGTCAGGGTTTCAATATATTCATCTCTATGGTTTCCAATACTTGGAATATGATTTCACAGTCCATGGATCTGTGATTTCATCTTCACAATCACCTGCACAGCTATCACTATAAATCGTGATACTACCCTATCTCTATTGCGTCCAATGCTTCCAGCTTCACTGAACCTTAGATAGCGTAATAGAAAGTTTTGAACCTAACTATTAGATACTCATCGATGTTGAACATTCTGTGTAATCAACTCGATTGAATCGACGAAGGAGTAGTAGATTCACATAATTAAATCAAAGAATTAGTGAGTTCTGTGTAATACAATCTAAGTTGATTTACACAGAATTAACTCTCAGAAGATAATTGGAAAGCTAATCACAACATTCACACAGTCATTAAGTTCTTTAGAGCCATGAATAGATTGCAATTCTTTGCATTCAATCTCTGCACTGGAATTACAAAGGATTCTCCCGTTCCTCTCTAAAATTAACTTTCTAATCTTCCCTCCATCTACTCTCTCGATTCCTCTCTATGGATTTAAACAAAATACTTATACACATAGATCCAAAAGATCAGATCCACAATAGAAGGCTTGGATATCTATTACAAGATATTCTCCCTAAATATTTCAACTAAAACTAACTTAGGCTATTACAATCAAATAAGGATTCAAATATCCTTTTATTGGATTCTGTCTTATCTCAAAAATTCGAAAATGCCAACAAATAGACCCAACTCTATTGCTTGTAAATATTTTTGTATTTTCTTCTAGGAACTCTTGCTTGTCTTCATGCCCCTGCATCATGCCACATCAAATTACATTTGATAATCTCTAAAAACAATATCGTTAAATAGATAGTAGGAATACCTTAATGATCTCCTCTTGGTTTCGAAAATAATTTATTCTCTACCAAATATTTCCAACCACGTGAAGATGGAATATCATTCCCCCCCCCCTCACACCACTCTTAATTCTCCATACTTAGTCATGCATATTAATTTTAAAAAAAATTGTACAACTATTTACAATTATTCTGAATTTTTTTGTAGCTAAACAAAGAACTTATGTAGTTCCCTAGAATTTCTACTTAACTATCAATGAATATTTATCAGATTATAAAAGGATTTTTTTCACTCTCTGAATTGATTGAAATTTATCAATATGATGGACATAACTATATCCTTGTGATGAAAATGTTTTAATAAATCTTAAAAGAAAATTTCTCTTAAAATTTAAAGGCATAATAATAAAACATAGGTCGTAGAAACACTTACAATGAATCAATTGAAAGATATGTTAAATGATTTTCCTTTGTTGCTGCAATAGTGGTTGTCATACCAAATGGGCACACTTATCACACATATATAAATAAAACAAATTATTATGAAAAATCAGAAGCACATAACCTAGATCATGAAAACAAGAATATTTTAATCTTTGTAAATGAAACTTTTCATTAATAATTGTTTCTTCCTAGGCCTTGCAGAAAGAAAAATTCCCTTTACATTCTAATTAGGTGCATACTTATAGGCGTATCACTTGTAGCCAAAATTGGTTATGCAATCTACTTACAAGTCAACATAAATTACAAAAATAAAACATTGCTAGAACAAAATCCCTGATTTTGCTGAAAGTTGTTTTCCAAGTCATTTTAATTGAACGAGTCGATCCCAATCCTACTTTGTTGGATATGTAAAATTCATAATTTTACTATAAGAAATATCCACTTCAGTACATCTTTCATATTTTGGGGTAATTACAAATAAATTTCTGAGTTTCCATGAAAGGAAGTGTTGAGGTCATTTTCTGCTTCCAAAAAATTCCCTCCCATTTTCTACTTTCCCGATTTCGTTTTTCCCTTTCTTTTCCCCCTTATACACTTACCCATTTTTTCCCTCTTCCTTTTTCCCTCTCACTACCCCTTTCTAGTTCTAACACTTAGTCGCATTTTAGACCGCGGGTTCGCAGGTTCCCGGGTTGGCGGACTTAACTTTTCTCACCTCCATCTAAAACTTCACTTCCAGAGTCTGACTGACTGTCGTTCCATTCCATACTTAGCCAATTTTACGACCATGGGTTCCCAGGTCTATGATATCGAGCTTTCATATCCCCGTCTTCCGTGATAGACATATTGCACCATAGAGTTTCACGATCTACATTTTCGATCCTCATACTCCCATGAAACTGCCTAAGTGTCATTATGCCTAACATGAACCCATCTGACCGCTACACCATCCCACACTTATCAATTTTCACAACTCTTACCATCGTGATCCCTCAGGTTCACAAAAAATCTCAATTCATATATTTCACCCACCCATCCCCACCACACTCACGCCTTTCCTAATAACTTACCATACATATTCGAAGGGATGGCCATTAATTAGCAAAAGGCTCAAGGAGACCTCCTATTAAAGTGCATTAAACATGATTTACAGAGGATTATATTATCTCCCACCAGTGTTCATTCTTAACATAACTTGGAGCAAGTGAACGTCTTTGTTGAATTATTGCAGCAAATCAACAACAATTATGTGGAGATATGCTGAATATTTTTGGATGCAAAGATCATATTTTTCAGTGGTCCAGGGAATATTCCTATTATTCATCCCCTTCTGCCCAGAAGGAAATAATTTGGATGTCTCGAATTGCGCGCGCAGGGTGTGTCCTGGAAGTTTTTTATTGTAAGGAGTTGGTCACCTAGTGCATTGAGAGATACATTCCAAGCCAGTGGATCATCCAGTTGTGGGACCATTCCCATGTCTCTTTGTCACCTCAAGTTTTATGTAAGATGTTGAGGCTCCTCGAGCCAATGCTCACCTTCAAAGGTGAATATTGCAGGGAGTTCTTAAGAAATCATGACAATTGACTCAACCTCTTACCTAAATTCTTGGAGAACCCCGCGACCATCCCCGACGATATCACAAGATTGCAGGTTGGCGCATTCAAAAATCCGTTCCGAGAAATTTAATGGATTTTTGTGAGAATAACAGGACATGAAACCATAGCCAACATCTCTCGGATGATACTTTACATTCTTTATTTTATGGTCAAGTAACAAACCATCTTCGACTAGGGTAAGTTGATTTCCATTGAAATATCTTCACATTTGGTGCAATACAAGAAGGATAGGAAATTTGTATGTCATCTTATTTGGTCTTTGTGATAGCACATTGTTGTCAGTTCCTGAGATTATCTATCTGCAAGAAGGTAAACTGTGAGTTTGACCTAGTAACCTTCTGGTATCAATCATTGTGGAGGCACAAGGCCTCCCAACACTTTTATGAAGTATTTAATTATTTTGTCTTAGTTTTTAAAAAATTGATGTTTGGAAAAAACACTCCCAAGATGTCTGACCAAGCGAGTAAGTTCCTGGATAGGAAGGGGACACTAGAAAAAATGGAAAATTACAACGTTATAAGGATTTTTGGATCCAAATAAAATCCTTCCTTCTTTCCATGTCACATATTTGACATAATGTTTGTTGTTGAGATAGCAAGGCAGTACACCTACTGGTTGCATGTTTTCCATAAAAAAGAGAAAAAATCAATTCATACATCTACCTTGGAAAGTCGCTTATTTCATATTCAGGAATATGAACAAGATTGATGAATTCACGGGCCACTTCCATAGCCTCGATTTGAAATGTGCTAAAAAAGTAAAAGGGTTCGACCCTAATGATATTTTTGTGGAACACCTATTGGTTGTCGATTTCAACAATTCTTTCATGGACACTATCCTGAATGAAGATGGAGATAACACCTCAGGAATTCTTTCTCGTGACACTTATGACCTAGAGACAATACTCAACACCAATGATTTGTACAAGCTGAGATGAAGAGGTCCTGGTGAGAAAAGTGCCCAATCCCCGACTGTGACACCCAAGAGTACAACATCTTGGAGAAACACTCCCATTGCCTACCCAAGTAATAAAGTCACCCACAGTTCATCAAGTAGAGGAGGAGATAAGAACCCTCATTCCAGAAAAATTGAAAGTTCTCATAAACTTCCCTTGAGGAAGAAACGAAAAAACATTGTGCAAGAAGAGGAGGGACATCGGGGAAAAAGTGATATCCACGATCTCTCCCTTGAGGATATGGAGCTAGAAATTGACATCGAGAATGTGTTTCCCAACGACAACCAACTAGAGAACACTTCTCCCTATAACCCTCAGATGGAAACAACTGGGACCGAGACCTTCGACGAAGAAGAATCTTTTGCATTTCAGAGAGTTGTTTTTTACAGCGAATCCAAAAATTTGATTATTGAAAAAAGAGATGTAAAGAATAAGAAGGGGAAATATCATTCAGATATTAACCTATGGAACATGCGGCCTTCCGAGATATCCCAAATACACCGAGCAATTAGAATTCTCTAGAAAACTCTATTGACAGCCTTGAAGCGGAGAATGTTAGGTTAAAGGAGTGAATCAAAGAATTGGAGGGAGCTTTAATTCCCCTTACAATGATGGCTAGTCCTTTAGCAATGATCAGGACTACCACACCTATGAAAAAGTTAAAAGGATTGGAAAGCCTTATCACATCATCTTGAGGCTATGTGGAAAAGAATATAAAGAAAATAATGGAATTAATAACAGAGGATTGGGAGATTTCAAAGAGTATGGTCTCTTTTGGAACAAGATCACATGTGTTTCATGAATACCTGCAAGCAGATTTGAAAAATGAGGAAGGTTTCTACCTCGATGTAATTGTACCATTTGATGTTAAGTTTACTAATATGATGGAACTGAGAAGAATATAGGAGGATATCCCTTCCCTAAACTAAATAAAACAACTGAACGCATGCTAGAAGGAAAAGGTGACAAATTTGAATGGCATAGTTCAAGCATGTAGACAGGCCATAACTAGAAGAGAGGAACTATTCAAGAATCTAATAGAGATTGACCTAGCTGGAAACACCAATGAAGTCCAAGACCCTAAATTGATACTCAACTCAGTGTTTTTAACCAAGAAATAATTTGATGAACAAGTTGATATCTTTAAATGGTTGTCATTTGAAAAATTCTATAGCATTCTTGAATATGGTGAAGATGACGTGGAAAACTAGCTAGTTAATTATTCGATTAAAAACCAAGATATTGAAGAATCATTGTGCAAAATTTCTATTGATATAAGGGACTTGGAAGGTGAACTCTTCAATATAAAAATCCTACATCAAATCAACGTGGCACCAATGAGGGTCTACATCGAGGATTGGTTCAAAAAGTTTGTCGAGAAGCTTACCAATGAAAGGAAAAGGATGGTTGAGACGGTTCCCATAACCTTCGAGGAAAGACATAAAAGGACATCAGTGAGAAAATGAAAAACCATGATATACCATCATAGTAATTTCATATTGATCACATCTTTGTCTTTATCAATCTCTTCATCCAGTTACTCCACCTCTTTAAATAGAAAGGTTTAACCAAAGACTGGTATTTTCCTTTTTTCTTATTACCAAGTCTTGTTGCCTTCCACTGCCCACTTTCTTCTTTCTATGAACTTCATTCTTATACATATTTTATTTATGGTCCGCGGGAGCCCCAATCCCAGTAATTATGACAAACGCATTTTAATTTTAGAGAATATGTATTGAACTATATATTTTTTAGAAATTCCAAGAGAACTATTTTGGGAACAATATCGACTGTACTTTGTAACACAGTTTTTATGAATATAAATTATTTGAGGTTGATCTATCCTTATCTTCATTTGAGATACCCATGTATCACTTTGTGTTGGCACAGGGGAAAACCCAGGGTTCAGTTCTAATAGCGCACCAACAAGCCCTAACTATTGGCCCTTTCGACAATACTTGCAATGCAGATGTAGTCTCACCCAAAGTAGCAATTGGAGGTTGCAGGACACAGGTGTCTATAACCAGAGGAAATTCAAGTGGAATCAAGGCAACCACACAAGGAGATCAGACTATTCTTTCCAATAATAAACCTACTTCACACAGTTATATATCAGATCTAACATATTAATGCATCATCAAAGTAACAAAAGTAAAGAACACATCATCAATCACTCACAACATAAGATATATGTGGTTAACCCTCCCCCCTAGGGCTATGTCCACATAATTTTTCTTTATAATATATTAGGTGAAATATTACAGTTATATTTGAGCTCTTAGCTTACAGATATCTCTCTTTCTCTCTCTTATCCCCTCTCCCCTCCCGACGCACCGAGCTGAAGATCTTACAACATAGACTTCTCTCTCAGTAATAACAACAATCACTCATCATACATAACCTCTCCCTATCTCTCTAACCCATCCCGGGTCTTCTTAACCTTTATTTATACATTACAATATCTCTTCGACATCCTTAGGCCAAAACCTAGGTGTCAAAACCCTAGATACCAAAACCCTAGGTGTCTAAAACCCTAGGTCAACTTGACCCACGTTTTCAGGGCTTTGCCAGCCTGTCTTTCCTTCCTTCCAGCAAGGTTCTCCAAAGCATATACCGGTGGATTTTTCCACTTGCTAAGTTGTCCATGATCCACCTTCCTTGCTAATTTGTCTTCCTCGATCTCCTTGTCCAACGACTTTCTCTCTCGAACTTCTCTCCATATTTTATGATTCTTTAACCACTTCGACCTGATCTTAGTCAACCTTCCTTCCACACAGTTCTCATTTCGCCTTTTCTTCCATAATATTCACTTTCTTCCATAACCAAGGGACAACAGGCCCCCAACACTCACCTATGACTCATCCCAAGGCATTCTGATCTGAATATTCTGTTGTACATCAACTTCAGACTGCGCAGTGCAGCCTGTGCTTTCTTCTCTGTTCCTCCACCCTGTGTGCAGACTATCTTTCTTGTGTCTGGTACCCAGTCTCAACTACACCTGGTACCTAGACCCTTCTCCTTTTGTTTTTACTGAGAGTTGTTAGGAAGCTTCTTGTCATAGTACAATTTCAACCGGATCCCATTCACCAATCCTTCCTTCCACTCCCCATTCAAAGTATTCAGCTGCTTAATTCCTCCTTTAGTAACATAGGAAACCTCATATGTCCCTAGCCAATGTTTTATGAACTTCCCTAGGTACTTCGTGAACTTGATATCATATACCAATACCAGATCTCCTTGCTTAAATACTTTCTTCTTGATATGCCTGTCATGGTAGTCCTTTTCTCGTTCCTTCTGAACCTGCTGAAGGAATCCTGCAATAAATTTGTCTTCTTCTAGTTCGACCAACTGTGAAAGCCTCTCTTGAACAACGCTAGTGTCATCCATATCTGTAAAGGTTGCAATTCTTAAGATAGGAACTAAATATTCCATGGGTATAGTTGCGTCTAGGCCATAGACCAACTTAAAGGGAGTCTGCATTGTCAGCTTCTTACAAGTGGTTCTATAGGCCCATAACACTGCTGGTACTCTCAAATCCTAGTCATCTTTGTTTACACTGCAAATCTTCGTCAACGTTGTCTCCAAGATCTTGTTGAAGGCTTCAACTGTACCATTCGACTGTGGGTGGTATGGGGTGCTCTTCTGATGGTGAACTTCAAATTCCTTAGTCAAGGATTCAATAGTCTTATGAATAACATGTATACCTTGATCACTCATGAGGATATTTGGGCAATCAATGTGAGTTATGATATCATCAAATATGAAACGTGCAGCTGTAGTTGCACTACAATCCTTGATTGCTCTTGCTTCAGCCCATCTGGTCAAGTACTTTGTTGCAGTGATGATGTATCTAGCTCTTGTGTGCTTTCCTGGTAGGTTTATAGGTCCCACAAAGTCAATGGCCCATTTCTCAAATGCTTGTAATGTTAGATGGGGTGATAACGACATTTCATCTTTCCTGAAAGGTTTCAAAACTCTTTGGCATACATCACAGGCTCTGTAGTATTCTTTAGCATCTCTGTGTATAGTGGGCCACCATAGGCCATCTCTAAGAACCTTCTGTGTTGTTACTTTTTCGACGTATTTTCCTACTGCGATGCCTTCATGAGATTCTTCTAAAATTAGTGGTCATTCTACCTCCATAACACATCTTCTCAGGATCTCATCAGGTCCCAACTTATATAGTTGTCTAGCTATAAGAGAAAAATCTGCAGCGCGCACTACCAGTTGTTTCTTTTGAATTACTGTGTATGTGTGAGGTGCTATTTCTGTTGATAGGAACTAAACTATCTTGAAGAACTGATCATCAACCTTTCTAATGGCCAGAAACTATGCATCCGATAGTGTATCCTCCAAACTAGTAGGTTCCTCTCCATGTTCCAACCTAGACAAGTGGTCAGGTCCCTTGTTCATCCTTCCTGGCTTTACCACAATTTCAAAATCATATTCCTGAAATAATAGACGCCATATGCATATCCTTCCCCCCAACACTGGCTTGTTGACTAGGTATTTCAACACAGAGTTATCATTGAACATATTAAAGTGTCCTCCTAACAAGTAGTGATGAAACTTCTGTAGCGCATACACCATGGATAAACCTTCTCTCTCGGTGGTGGTGTAATTGATTCCAGTTGTAGATAATTTCCTGATAGAAAAGGATAATCGGTGGTCAATGTATCCTAGTCCTGGTTGTGATAACACTACTTCTAGTGCAATAGAATATGCATCGACATTCGCATGAAATTCCTTGCTCCAATCTAGAGAAACTAGAATAGGCGCAATAACCATTTTCTGTTTTAGTGTGTCGAAGCTCTGCTGACATTCTTCTATCTAGTTAAACTAACAATCTTTCTTCAAAATCCTCTCCATAGGTGTTTTGATTTGTACATAGCCCTTAATGAAGTTCCTGTAGTGTTTGGTATGTCCCAGCGCAGTGTGCAGCTGTCTGACTGAAGTAGGAGGGGGTAGATCGACAATAATGGAAAACTTGGACGGATCTACCAGTAACCTCTTCTTACACACAATATGGCCTAACATCACTCCAAAGGGTGAAAATAAACTACATTTCTTCAGGTTCAGGGCAATCTGACATTGCCTGCACTTATACAACATTAGTCTTAAGCATTTAATATGGTTTTTCAATAAGCTAAAAAAAGACCAATCATCAAAATAGACTTCCAGAAATTTATGTAAAAAATCCTTCAATGCTTCGACCACCACCCTAGAAAAGATGGTTGGTGCATTCTACAATCCAAAAGGCATCATTGTGTATTGGTAGGATCCCCATTCTGTTGCAAACGTGGTCTTATGGTGATATTCCTTGGCAATCCTGATCTGATGGTATCCTAAAAATCCATTGGTGAAGGAGTAGACTTCTTGTCCTTCCACATTATCTAACACTTCATCAGTAAACGATGTAGGGAATGGATCATGTATACATGCATCATTCAACTTCCTGAGATCTACACAGATTTTGATCTCTCCAGTTTTCTTATCCTAAACCACCATAGGGCTAATCCACTCTGATTCTTCAACAGGTTCTATGATTCCTTCTTCCATCATTCTGTCTAATTCAATCTTCACTTTCTCCTTATATTTAGGGTTAAATCTGTAGGGTCTTTGTTTAACTATCCTTGCACCTAGTTTCAAGGGGATCTTCATATTTCCCATGGGCCCTTTAATGCCCTTCATATCAGTGAACTTGGTTGGAAACAAGTCCTAATATTTGTGCAGTAACTCTGTGATCTTATCAATAGTGGCATCATCCCAATAATCTCCAGCATTAGCAAGCTTAAGTGCTTGCTCTATTCAGGCTCTGACCATTGGCCCCTAGGGCTGCAGCTGGACATGGGGGAGCCGCCCAGATACAAGCCATTTCGCTTCGAGAAATTCTGGCTCTCCCACCCGGACTTCAAAAGCCTTGCTAAATCCTGGTGGGAGCAAGCAGAAATCGAACACGGCACCTGCATGTACAAATTTCAACAACGCCTAAAGAACTTCAAGCAGAAGCTAAAACTCTGGAATAAAGAAAGCTTCGGACACATCATGCAAAGCATCAAGACCATCGAAAACAGGCTGGAGGAAATTCAAGAAATCTTCATTGCAGGGTCCAGAACAACAGAGATCATGCAGGAAGAGGAGCAGCTCCAAATGCAGTTAGAGGAGCGAAGGAAACAGGAGGAAATATTATGGAGACAAAAATCCAGAGTGCAATGGATACAAGAGGGGGAAAAAAATACTAAGTTCTTCCATAAAGCTATGATACATAGAAGGCACATCAACAGGATCGCCCACCTGGAGGACAGCCAGGGCAATCTCATCAGAGAGCACTCCAAAATTGAGGAGGAACTGCTTAAATACTATCAAGACCTTCTAAAAGAACCAAACATAGACAGATCTGAGGCAATCAGGAGAGTCACCAATCACATCCCAGCCTCAATCACCCAGGAATAGAATGCGGCCTTAACCAGGCCCATTACTCAGGACGAGGTTGACCAAGCAGTCAAGACTATGCCGGCAGGTAAAGCCCCCGGACCGGACGGGTTCACCACGGATTTCTTCCATCACTGCTGGTATCTGATAAAAAAAGAAGTATGGGAAGTAGTAGAGGAGTCACGAACGTCGGGTCTGGTGCTGCCAGCCCTCAACGCCACTTTCCTCACTCTCATTCCGAAAGAGGAGCGAGTCACCAATCCCAAGCACTTCCGGCCTATAGCCCTCTGCAACGTCATCTATAAAATTATCACGAAGGTCATCGCCACCAGGCTCAAACCAATCCTACCCTTTGTAATCTCCCAGGAGCAGTCCGGGTACGTTGAAGGAAGACAAATCATGGACAGTGTCATCTTAGCCCACGAGATCGTACATTCTCTCAAAACCTCAAGAACTCCAAGTATGCTTTTAAAACTTGATCTCTCCAAAGCTTTTGACAGGGCCAGCTGGCAGTACATCAAGGCAGTCCTCGATGCCTTTGGGTTTGATTAGAGTTGGGTAAGCTGGATCATGAATCTTCTCACCTCGACCTTCTTCTCTATTCTAATCAATGGTGTTCCCTCTAAACCCTTTTCGCCC
This sequence comes from Picea glauca, assembly GCA_000966675.3. Classification (NCBI taxonomy): domain Eukaryota; kingdom Viridiplantae; phylum Streptophyta; class Pinopsida; order Pinales; family Pinaceae; genus Picea; species Picea glauca. Next base: position 90,283 of record JZKD02S1672856.1, on the reverse strand, counting down.
TCCAGAGGAATCTGACAGGGAGACCCCCTCTCCCCTTTTCTTTTTATCCTCCTGGCAGAAGGCCTAGGGCGCTACCTCCGAGCAGCAGTCATTGATGGTTCCCTCAAAGGCCTCCCGCTGCACAACATTCAGCCTGCTCTCTCACACAGCCAATTTGTAGATGATACCCTCCTTCTGAAGTCCCCCTCGGTCCAGGAAGCCACCAAGCTCAGCTCCATCCTCTCTGATTTCACCGAAGCCTATGGCATGACCCTCAACCTTGATAAATCCAAGCTTTTTTTCTTTAACACTCCGGTCCCTGTGCAAAGACATATCTCCAGACTCTTAGGAATACCCAGGAGCTCCCTTCCGTCCAATTATTTAGGCGTACCCCTAACTGGAGCTGCGACCTCTTCTATTTCTTGGGACAACCTCCTCCTCTCCATCTCCAATAGAATGCGTAACTGGACCTTCAGGCCCCTCAATATCACTTCTCGTTTGGTTCTCCTTAAGTCAGTTCTACAAGCGCTGCCCACTTACCTCTTCACGGCCCTGGCAGCCCCCAAGAAAATCATCAAAGCTATTCGAACGCTCCAACGAAATTTCCTTTGGCAAGGCGTCCAACCCAAAAAGAAATGGGCTCTAGTCAACTGGGATCGACTATGCATGCCCAAAAGTCAAGGAAGGCTGGGGATCCGAGACCCAGGCAAACTGAATCAAGTAATGGGAGCCAAAATTTGGTGGCGGTGGTTAAAGAATCCATCAGCAGCATGGGCACAGTTGTGGCAGCGCAAGTATGCCCCTCTCACACCGGAAGACCAGCTCATCAGGCACAACAACTACATACATGGCTCCAACATTTGGAACACCGCTTGGCAAAATCGCACTCTGGTTCAGAATCACGCTTTTTGGGAAATAAAAGATGGGGAAAGCACCCTTTTCTGGCAAGACTCATGGCAGCAGCTCAAGCCCCTGGATACGCTGGAGGAACTAACTGCACTCAAAAGAGATCTGCACCAGCACACCCCTCTAAAAGTCAAAGACTTTTGGGCAGCACAAGACATGCAGCAACACTGGCATCGCTGGAAAACCTCACACCATGAGCTCGGCGTTCCAGAAACGCTTGATTTACAGTATTGGCAAGCCCACGCCTCCAACAGGAAAATCCGATATCAAGAAGGGCCAGCCATCTTGCGTTGGGGGTACACCCCGGCTGGTGTCTTCACTATCAAGGAAGCCTACACAATACAAGGAAATCAACAGGAACCAGAAAATGCGCCTATCTGGAGCAAGGTTTGGCAT
>JZKD02S1672856.1:62569-86843 GCA_000966675.3 Picea glauca | reverse complement strand
GCCTATGTTAATATAAAAGGTTCCAACTTTTTTATTTAAAAAAAAAAAAGTGCTTGCTCTATTCCAATATTAACTTTCTTGATTTTGATTGGTTGTCCAATAAAAGGTAGTTTGATTCTGGTCCTTCTATGTCTCTCTGTCCTTCTGTTTTTGCGGTGTTCACATTCCTAGGATCATCATCTTCATCGGCATTGATATTGTAACATCCCTGCAATTTCTGAAGAGGTGCAGTCCATTCATCCTCTTCTTGCTCCATAGGGAGGCTAGGTGCTTCCTCAAATACTTTTTGTCTTACAACCTGTAAATCTTGATCTACCAGAGGGTGATGACTTTCAAATAAAAATGTAGCTACAAAATTATGAGTCATACCTTTCCAATCTGTAGTGGTGAGGCGCAGTTCCTCTTGAAGGTACTAATTGATAAGAGTTGTGTCTAGAGTATTGATGAATTTATGCACCCACTTCTCTTGAGGAATGTTGCTCCAGGCCTCCTCACAACCTCGCACATGGTATTTTGGACAGCTTTAACCTGTGTACCTAACTTCTCATCCTTCGACTTGTTCTGAAAATCGTGTTGTCATCAAAGTGCGGCATTGTATCCAATTCACGATGTTATTTTTATGTGTTCCCTGCCATCTTTTTGGAGTATCTTTCAAAGCCTCGCCTAGTGCCAACAATATCTGTTGTACTGGTACACTTTCTTCAAATTCTAGTAAGAAAGTTTCTAAGTGATTCAAACCATCAAATGTGGGTAAATTACATACTGTTGTGTCGATCCAGCGAACTTCTATGGTCAGTCTAGAACATCTTCGTGTAGATACTTCATACATTTTATTCTTCCAGTTCTCCAATGCTTCTTCTGAATCTGATGCACATGCATTGTTACTTCGCCAGCTTAAATTCCCATATGTTGTAGGATTAATGCAATCCTACTGTCTTTCTACTAGTTTGTATGTATTTTCCAACTCATATGTGTGGTCTTCTTCTCTGATGGGCTCTATGTATCTGCGACCTTCATCAGGATCTAAAGGTGAGATGACCCTAAGGCCATCACCTTCAAATGTTATTCTTCTTTTCTTCAAGTTGACAATAGTAGAATTGTTGAAAGCCCAATAAAATCCTAACAGCACGGGATAAGGATGGCTATCATCGACTATCTCAATAACCTCAAAGTCCACAAATGTTCTGACCCCATCAATGTCCACAGGGACATGTTCTAATATTCTGAAGGGGATCACATCCTATTGATTGGCCGTCCTAAGCCTGATGGGGGAATAGATCAACTGAGGTTTTCCCATCAGTGCCCAGGTCTTCTTCATCATGACATTGACCTCTGACCCTAAGTTGAGGACCACATAATCTATATCATAATATCCTCTAAGCATTCATATGTAGCTCCTTATTTATCCTTCTCTTTTTGGATACTTGATTTACTTCTCCACTCAGTAAGGGATCTACCTTTCCTATCTCATACTGTCTAATCAAGTTTTGTAGCTCTTGAACAACACTCTCATCCTTTATCAAATTAATGCAAGTGCATAATAATTCCATGAGCTTACTGACCTATTTTCCTTCTTTGGGCGAAGCAGATTAATCAAATTCCTGAGGCATTCTACATTCTCTTACTTCTGGTCAAGCCTTTGATGAAGAAGCCTGATCTCTCCTGAATTATTTTCTTGCTTCCTCAAATGTTTGCTTCTCTTTATTTGGATCAAACTCTTATGTCTTCTAAGAAGCTTTTCTGATTCTTGATTGTTCTATAGTCTTCCCTAGACTCACCTTGTCTTCTCCTGTAGCATCTCCTCCTCTAGTGATAACAGGGACTCTGGGATCTTCTCTGTGAGGTTCTACTATGATTAGTCGTACTTGTTGGTTTCCTCCTCGTCGTTCCTGAAGTTTGGATAACAGCGCGTGGCAGTATTCTATGACATGTTCAAATGAGTTGCAGTAACTGCAAGTGCTACAAGGGTTTTGATAGTCCCTTGCCAAATGACCTGGTTGTGCATAGTTATAACAAATGATCTAGCCTCAACCTAGACCAATACCTCCTCCTCATCCTCTTTCTCTGAATCCACCACGAGGTTTGAAGTTTCCTCTTCCAGGGGAATTATACTATGCAGTGTTCCCTTCTTGTTGTAATTCACCTTGAATTTTGTAGATATCCCTTGATCTTTCATGTAAGAGGTCATAAGCTCTTCATTCCTTCTCATCATGACCCACTAATTTACAAAATGTGCAGTAGAGGTTCGTAGGTGTCTGAACATCATTTTTCATGTAATATCATTCTCCAGGGCGATGTCTATTTCTACATACCTCGCACCAAGGTAGAGTAACTTGCTTCAAAGGGCTCGGGGTTCCTGAAGCCAAATATTCATGAAATAGGGGGCAGTGCTCCTTATCGTGACCTTTTGATTTGCATATAATACACCAAATGTATTCTCTCTTATCTTTTCCTTTATCGTTTTTCATATCTTCGACCTGCAGTGATAAGCTAGTTAGATGAATCAAGATTTGACTCACACCTGAGCTAGATTCTACCATAGGGGTTGATTCTAGTTTCATGGCAATCTTCAATGCCTCAGCCTATGAAGCAATCTTCTATTGCATTAGAGGGACTCTGATGTGTGGTAGGAGGGAATCAATGAACCATTCCTTGTTCTTCTCATCTGGGATATGAAAACTCAAATGACCTGTCAGGGTCTTAAACCTCTGATTAAACTCCCAAATGGGTTCAGCTACTTTGTGCTTTATTTCTTTCAACTCTGTGATGCACTGTGATTCCAACTTGGGTTTCTTGAATTCAACAATCAATGCATTATTAATCTCGTTTAGTGGTTTCAACTGGACAACTCCTTGGACAAACTTCATGTACTAGCTCAGTGCACAACCTCTCAGGATAGTACTAAACTGAGCTCGTTTAACAGCTTCGTCAGTGACATTATTAATACTCCATACAGCTTCACATAGAAACCAGTGTTGATCATGATCTTTAGATCCATCTCCTCTAAAGGTGGGTAACCTCATCTCATATGCCATAGATCTTCCTAGGTTTCTTGACTGAGTGTGCACTGAACCACTTGTACCAATGCTATGAGTTCTCTAATAAATTAGGTTACTCTAGTTACTTAATGTTGTTAAACAATAGGAGGTGTAATAATACTTACTTCAACAGTCTGCACAGTCCTTGATGTTTCTAACTCTTCTCGGCGAGGTTCTTCAGTATTCCCTTCTTCTACCCTAGCGGAATCTGAATATTCCTCTCTTAGTAAATCTTCTTATTCTCCACTGTAAAACCCTTCTTCTTGTGTTGGTTCATGATTATTCTCAAACAAGTCCACCAAAGGGACTTCTTTGAAGATTCTCCCACTGCACGTGTGTCCAACCTCTGTTTCGTTGTCAATGTCTGAATTCATGAACATTAGCTCTCAGTCTAACCCACTAATGTATCTTCAAGATGTTCTTCTCATGTAGTAGCATCTTGATCTTCAGATTCAGAAAATGTAGAAATTTTCCTCTCGACCCCTTAAAGAAATATCTCTCTTCTTGGCTATATGACTCTACTCTGTCAATAGAAAACTCGGTGATATACCCTCCAATGGTACTATCAAACCAGTGATCTACTGCTCTCAACACGGAATTATCAAATCTCTTGACCTTCTTGATCGGCACCGACATCCAAACCACAAGTGGTCTAGATATGATCTCAAACTGGGTATCTGCTAATCTGGCCAACCACTCATATAGCACCTTATGAATCCCTCCAAAAAAAATCTTGTGTATATCAATAAATATATACCTTCCCAACCAGTCTTCTGTGCTAATATTAGGGTTGTTATTATGATCTTCTGGGAAGTCCTTCTCTTGTTCTTCTATCCACTTTTGAATCTCTGTCTTCCATGGAAACCACCTTGAAATTCCTTCAAAAATATCCCAGTCCCGACAACGGAACCATTTGTTTGCATAGGGGCAAACCCAGGGTTCAGTTCTAATAGCACACCAATAAGCCCTAACTACTGGCCCTTTCAGCAACACCTGCCAAGCAGATGCAATATCACCTGAAGTAGCAATAGCGGGTTGCAGGACACAGGTGTCTACAACTAGAGGAAATGCAAGTGGAATCAAGGAAACCACGCACGAAGAGCAGACTATTCTTTCCAAGAATAAACCTACTTCACACAGTTATATGTCGGATCTAACATTCTAATGCATCATCAAAGTAACATAAGTAAAGAACACAACATCAATCACTCACAACACAAGATATACGTGGTTCACCCTCCCCTAGGGCTATGCCCACAAAACTATGATTTATAATATATTAGGTGAAATCTTACAGTTCTATATGTGCTCTTAGCTTGCAGATCTCTCTCTTTCTCTCTATTCTCCCCTCCCTACGCAACCAGCTGTAGGTTTGATCTTCACACCCAGCTGAATATCTTACAACACATACTTCTCTCTCATTAATAACAACAATCACTCATCATACATAATATCTCCCTATCTCTCTAACCCATCCCATGTCCTCTTGACCTTTATTTATACATTAAAATATCTCTCTGACAGCCTTAGGCCAAAACCTAGGTGTCAAAACCTTAGATACCAAAACCTTAAGTGTCTAAAACCTTAGGTCAACTTGACTTGCATTTTCAGGGCTTCTCCAACCTGTCTTTCCTTCCTTCCTACGAGGTTCTCCAAAGCATCTACCGATGGATTTTTCTGCTTGTTGAGTTGTCCATGATCCACCTTCCTTGTTGATCTTTCTTCCTCGATCTCCTCATCCAACATCTTTCTCTCTCGGACTTCTCTCCATCTTTTATGCTTCTTTAACCACTACGACCTGATATTAGTCAACCTTCCTTCCATCGAGTTTGTGTTTCTCCTTTTCTTCCGTAATATTTTCTTTCTTCCATAACCAAGGGCCAACACTCTGTCAAATTTATCTTATGCATGCGAATCATTTTCTTTTAATTTTTATGTGATCAGGAATCTTTATCCCTATTATGATGGATGTGAGAAATTCTCTTTATTTTGTTTAAATCTATGAATGTGTGTGTTTCTTGGTCCATTATCAGGAACTCTCTTTAAAAAAAAAAAAAACAATATTTTCCATTTTCTGTTATATCTATTTCATTCCTCGATAGACTTCTTACAAAAGTGCCACATTTTATAAATCTCAGATAGAGGAGTACCACCTCTATTAAAACACGGGAGGATTCACATCCTCGTGAGGTTTCCATTTCGGTCCTGGCGGATTCAAGTGTCAATAGGAAGAATTCTTCGTCCAAAAGGTCAACAATTAATTGACCTTTTAATATTCTTGTAATTCCTCTTAATTTACTTGTATCCTCTCTAGACTTCATCAAAAATTTCTAGTAATTTTGAAGAGAAAATAAATTTCCCTTTTTATCCCTTAATTATGGTAAACCTTTTCAACCATTTTCTTGTAAAGGATAGAAAACCATTCAACATTTATTTGTAAAGGAATTAATTTGTTCTAAGCTTGTTGAATTAGGTTTATTTTTGTAAAAACCTTTTCAATCTCCATGACCATGCTAGCTTTGATTTTTAATTCCTTTTTTACTCAATTCCTCATTTGATTTGAAATTAAGTAACTTAATAATTTGGGTAGTTGTCTAAGGTTTTTTCCCTAGCTCTTTGAAAGAATCTTCAATGCCTTTGTCCACCTTCCTTTCCAAACTAGATTCTTCATCCATTATTATGATATAATCCCAAATTTTGGTGATTTCCTCGGCCATTTTGTCCCAAATCAAATTTTTGGCTCCTATCAAATACAATTTTCCTCCTAATGTATTTTTAAACAACTCATAATACTCTTGTATCTTAGAATTATTCTATTGATAGATCTCAAGCTGCTTATCTCCTTCTACAATTTGATCTCTAATAATTTTTATTTCATCATTTTGTGTAGACACCTCGTTCTTGTATTTTTCCATTTCAATTTCTTTAAAATTTATCTTAACTAAATACTTATCTAGATCTTCTGATAAATATGCATATGTTTAAACTTGTGGTGATGAAGATCCTTTTTTCAAAATATGAATTTTTTGTTGGTATAATTTGATCTGTTCAATCATGTGAACCACTTGATTTAAAAGATGATATTTTTCCCATCGTATTACTTGTATCTCTGGAGTCTGCACATGATCAAGGTCAGTCAAATGTATCTTCTTCTTTATTATAAGGATCTATTTATCTTTTGAGGCCATTATTTGTTGCATTGGATCCTCATCCTCGGAATTATATCTTAGTATTAAGAGTTTCTTCATCAAATAATCAATCCTTATTTGCCTTGTCCTGGTAAGCACCTTTTCCTGTCTCAGTTGTTCCTTCAATTGATTGTTTACCTTTCGTAATTTCTTCATACCAAGAGTCATTTGGATGAAATATCTATTCACCATTTCTCTTGTTTGTCTAAGCAAGTCCATATTGTCAACGATATGAATTTTTTCAAGATCAACTGAAAACTGTGTTGCTCTATAATTGTCAACACTTCTAAGGTTTTGATCATTAGGTTCTAATATCGAAAAATTTAATCTTCCTTTTTCAAAATCTAATGCAGACAATAATATATATTTATAAGAATCTAGATCAAGCTTAGGCAACAAAATTTGCTTGATCTGTACATTTTTTTCCTTCATTTTCTCATATTCTAAAAATAATTTTGTTGGCTTTATTTATGAAGATTCTACACCTTGTTGATTCTGGATGTTATCAAATATAGTTGATTGAAGAAAAACTATCATAAAATCAGGTTCCTTTTGAGTCTCTTCTGATGTATCTTCTATAATTTCAATATCTTCTTTTGAAGTTTCCTTGTTTTTTCCTTTAATCCTTTTACTTCTTCTTGGAATGCACATCTTCTAACTTTGAGACAGCTTGAAGCTCCTATAGAAAATTTCTTTTAAATGATTTCTCTTGCTGCTAGGGTGTGTTAAGTACCACTTTCTGAGAAACTTGAGATACATTTTGTATTTTCCCCTGAAGAATCTTCTAAACATCTTTCCAATTGTACAGGTTCATTATCTTCTCCACTTGAGGTTTTCTATGGTTATCATAGGAAGTTAATTCAAAATCTTGTCTTTTGGATGATATGATTTTAAAAGGATCATACTGCCATGTTTCTCCTTTCTCAAGATTCAATCCTTGCAACATTGATTTTCCAACTTGCAGAGCTTTTCTATTGTTCACAATAAAAGGTCCCACTTCTCTTTTCAACTTGAAATTAGTCCTCTTTTATTTTGAAACAAAATGAATATCATTTGAATTAATACTTTTCCTTATGAATTGTAAGGAAAAAATACCCAGGGTAAGGAATTAGGGAAATCTGAAAGGTTTAATTTATGCTCCATATATCCTTATTTCAGTATATTTCTCGAATAAATACTAGTCTCCTAGTTCAATTTTTGTAGAGTCGTGCAAAAGTGTCTTTAATTCGGGAAATATTCTAGGAGTAATTTCTACATGAAACAAGGTATATGATATGGTCATAAATGTATTGACAAAGTATGAAAATCCAACATTGTTTGACTTATTTCTGACTATTGGTGTCAAATGAATCACTGACACGAGATTTCCAACATTATCTTCAATTTATAAGTTCAAATTTGAAAAGTTTTTTTCTTTGCAAAACAAATTAAAATATAGAAGATAAGATTGATATCTACATGATCTACTCAGTGTAAATTCGGTGAGTTGATAGTGCAAAGAATTAGCTATATATTGTGCAAAATGGAATCTAGCAATTGGTTGGATTGTCAAAGAGAAAATAGACTTAAATAGACCTAATATAGTGTTATCCACAATCCTATCATTGTCATATCCAAAAAAAACACAAGTCATGCTGATAATTTGTTGCGATATTGGTGAAAATATAACAGTTTCATAATTATCATAATCTTTAGGAGGATTGTTATCTTTCTCCATTAAAGACAGTATTAAAGCTTGTATGTCTTGTAAATTTAACTCTTTATAGAAAATGGTTAAATATTCTTCATCCATGACTTAACCATCTGAAATTTGTTGGGCATTCAACATCTCACAAATCAACTCAGCTGAAATTTCAAATAACAATGGCCCAGTTCTGGACAATATACTCCTAGACGATGGGACATAATTCAAAGCACACTAATGAATAAATTCTAGGAAATTATAAGTCCGAGGAACAATGAAATGGGCCAATTTTGACTCCCATGCATGAAAATAATCATGTAATTGATTATATATGTTAAAAGATAGTTTATGAAATTCATAGAGATCAAATGAAATAATTGGGTAGAAAATTTGACAATCCCTGTCCTCTAAATCAGGTTCTACTATAGATAGGGTTCTGGACTTTTTATAACTTGAGGGATTTTACATTTTGACAAATTGACAGGAAATGGGCCTTTATCTTCTTACCCAGAACAATTGCTAAACAAAACCCTTGATTTTGCTGAAAAATCCGACAAAATCACCCTTTGAAAAGGCTTGAGTGAGTTCAGGTTTCTTTCATCCTATGTTAACAATAACCAGTGGAATTTTATAAAATAAACCCAACAAATGATATTTTATTTACACACACATTAAAAAAAATCATTTATTAATTGCTAATATAACATATTTACAAATATAATATTTACAAAACCGGTGGTTTCACGAGCCTTAGGGTGGTTTCATTTCATAGTTTCGCGTGGGTTCGAGTGACGGTTTTGAATACCACACAATGGGGGCCCGAGGTGGATCCTTTTGTTGACATGTAGCATGAGTAAAATACACCCTACGTCACCTCGAGGGATTATTCCATTTTAAATGTCAATCAGTCGGGTTAGGGATGCTCATTATAAACTGTAGATCTCCATGCTTTTCTGATCAACACTCCATGTTTAATCACGATATATATGCACGCAAACACAATGTTTTCTTTAAATTAATTAAAATTATTCATATTATTAATCGTATTTCATTTAATTAATCGTATTTATTTTAATTAATTGAAATTTATTAAAATTAATCGTATTTCATTTTAAATATATAGAATATAGTATTAAAAACTAATAAAACATATTTTTATTAATTTTTGGTGCTATATTTTATATATTTAAAATGAAATACAATTAATTTTAATAAATTCGAATCAATATGTACAAAGAAATCATAAATATAACTATTAAAACTAAATAAAATTTAAAACTAATATAATTAAATCTAATAACTTAGAGACTAGATAAGACTAAAATTTAATAAAACTAAAGATGATGTTCTCTATCGTACGTTTCCCAAATGGAAACCCAACCAAGTTTATGTTAAGCACCTTTTCGAACCAATTCTAGCTCCTTTATGATTCCTTTGTTCTGATTTGATAGTGTGTTAAGGCCCCATGTGAACATATACTATACCCGTGGCTAAATATTCACACAACACAGTGGTTTACCTCTTTTGGAAAGTGTTTTTCATATATAGTGTCTCGGGTTGTGAGAGGATGGTATTAAAATCCACTTCGAGGGGGTTGTAGTACTACTGACATGGAACATATGTCTCGGTGGTAAGCTTATAAACCACCCTCGATGCCCACACCTTTATCAACCTCTGAGATTCTCTCCTATGTGAAGTCAACAAGGATCGTCGATCCCTACGTTGATCAACGATCAACCTTAAACGTGATATTATGGCCCCTGTGTACTGGATATATGATCCAATGATCCATATTTAATCTTATTCAAATAATTATAATAACAATTAAATCTCCCCATTGCAAGAAGGATTTTCCTCGATCTCGATCAATATGGTTCCAATTAAACATATGGGATCGATCTACCACACCATGAAGTCTAATCTATCGATTCATATAGTATGACATATTTATTTCCTAACATGGAGAGAAATCCTAAAAAAACAAACCAACTCTTCCCATACACACACAATTCTAGATTACAAAATTAACATGGTAATTTTTGGAACACACTGGAACTTTGTTTATATTATTCAAAACTTCTCTATCAACCTGCACACATGGAATTTCTCCAAAACCACTCCTCCTCACTCGCTCTGTTTTCCTAACCTCTGTCACATTATAAAATTACAATATATTCTCAGAGCTCTCAAAATAGCTCCAGTAAAACCAACTCACTCGAAGTATCTAGAAAAACCTCTATACTAGGAATTATTTCCTGAATCACAACAAAAAAATAAAAACTATGAAACAAATCAATATTCGAGATATATTTAATAGATATATTTTACAAATATTCCAAAATAAAATTAGGGAACCAACTCCCTTGGTAAATGTTTTGACCCCTTCGGTCAGTTCTAAAGCTTGTTGTCAGATGCTTTTGCATAAAACTCCCAAGGAAGAAAATAATTGTTCATAAGGCCTTAAAGGTCTGCACCATACTTGGAAATCTCTGTTGTTGTCATCCAAGTGCAATCTAGGTGCTATAATGGCTTTTGAGGCCACCGACTCCATATGTCTGACGATAATCAATTATTTAATCATTGATGATACACAGAGGATAGGTATAAGAGTCAACATTGTCACCCAAGGTTGAGCTATGACTCATGTAAGCCTAGACATGTCATTACCATGTAAGATTACAAAAGCTTCTCCTAGTGTCCCATATTTTGATGTGGCTAGACATAAGCAATATCTAAACGATACCATTGAATTAATATAGTGATCATGTCCTAGAGCATGTAACTATAGTGATTAATATAATTATTAGTTTTAGACTTTGTTATGAATTTTGAGTGATGAGAGAACCTATATGAGACTTTATTTTCTATTAGCGTAATATTTAGTAATTTTGGTAGAGGTGGAAGAAGGTTCTCTTTGTTCAATTAAAAAAAAAAAAAAAAGGAAAGTGAGAGAATTCAATATTTATGCAATTGTTAGAGGATACAAAGTGTAGGATGTAATGTTGGACTTGGGATGAAAAGAGGACAAGTCAATATATGTAGCATCTATAATGTTTCTAACAATATGATGACTTATTTCTAAACTTTTGATTGTTTTAATGCCTAAAATTCTCCTAACAGCAGTCAAACTTCTAGACTTTAACAAATCCAAAAATAGTTGACATTTAGTAGAATCAGATTTGTTTCAAAATATTCTTTAATGAATTTTTAAGAATTATAACAAATTGTATGGTTAGGTAACTTACCTTCAAGTGATTCTAGACCACTTTCATTAACTTGAATTTGTTTAGGAGTTCTTCGTCGCGCAGTGCTCAATCTAGGTAGGGACGATGAACCCCTATTCTAGCACTCTTGACCTCCCTATTGTGGAGTTAATAATGTTGTAGTTCTTGCCCCTTCAATCATTGGTGGATCAAATATGGGAGGAGAGTGGACATGGGATTGACTAGTTTCTATAACATTTGACTGTTGAACAAGAAGTTGCACCACATGAACTTCTTCACCATAATGTTGTACACCAGTTTCCTCTCTAATTTCATCCATTGTATAATCAGCTCCAAGAAAATCCTCCATCGTATGGTCATTCACAACAATTTGTCTTGATGATATACTCGATGGATTGGTCTCTATTAAACTATTTCACTTTTCTTGTGGTGATGGAGGAGAAACAACATTTGCATCTATTCCTCTAGAAATTGGATTTCCCTCTTATGAAATCCTACACTTTGACATATGTAACTTTTCCTTTTCTCTTTCTTCTTCTACCTTTTCAATCGGTTTCTCTTTTCTCGGGGACTTTCTTTCTTGAATCTGTTGGTTCCCCATGTTTAGAGAGAAAAATTGGCTTCCAAACACCCCACCGCAAATTTGTCTTTGTATTACACAATAAGGCGCAACTAATAATTTCAATTCCAAGTGTACAAATTTGTCTTCATATTACAAAATAAGACACAACTAATAATTCCAATTCCAATTGAACGAATTTATCTTGGTATTACAATTGGATAAATTTGTCTTGGTATTACACAACTAACAATTCAAGGAGGACATGTTTTTCTTCCAATTCCAAGAAGAAACAAAAAGACAAAAACAACAATTCCAATTGGAAAAAATTGTCTTCCAATTCTAAGAAGACACAAGAAGACAAAAACAACAATTCAAATTGGACAAAATTGTCTTCCATATCCAAGAAGACACAAACAACAATTCCAATTCCACTTGGACAAATTTGTCTTCCAATTTTTCCTACAATGGTCTTGCAACAACACAAATATGTTTATGAATCAAATAACAAGACTAGAATAAGAAAAACATGTCTGTGTGCACTATTTTTGTTTTCAGATGTTGAGAATTTTTTTTTGGTCTTGAGATAGATGAGGTAGTGGAGTCTTCTTGGCACCAAAAAATTCCCAGCATGAATGCATGTGTGTTCCTAGAACACATGCACACTAAATAATGTGCATGTTCTAGGAATGTGCACACGTTCCTGCTGGCATAAATGAGCAACAACTACAAGGATATAAAGTCACAAGAGCACGTGCACACTCTTAATGCAACATATATATAATTTATTATATACCAAATATCTTTATGAATATACATCAGGTTGGCTCATATTTATGTTCGGGATGACAAACCTAGTGGTTCAGTTTGAAAATTGATAAAAACCTTCATTTTTGTGAATACCCCTCTATATCTCTATATTTGACGTTATTTTTATATAGGCTAAAAAATTCAATTGTTTACGAAACTATAGACATAGATAGAGTTGACTATGCATATTTCAAATATACAATTTTTTTTTTTCAAATTGATGTTGTTTACTATTTTTAATCTATTTTTTCTTCACGTATATCAAAATCCTAGAATACATACATCTCTTATTTATTCTATAACTTTTTCTCGGCTTAACTATTTCTCAAATGAGTTATATGTGGCACTAGAGGAGACCGAAACATACAATCTTAAAAAAAAAATGATCATGTTATCCTACATGAACAAAAGACATTGTAATTTTAGGCATATGTTGACTTTGGTAATTTAAAAAATATATATATATAATTAATATTGAAATTTCCAAAAAATATACGACACAATTAAAACTGGTTCTCTACAAGTGTACAAGTTTTTGGAACTAAATTTCATTGTTAAGGTACTCAAAACCTGCACGAACAAAAACATATACCTTATATTTTGTTGGAAAATTAAGATACCATTGTTAGAAAAAATAAAATTTGACATAGTTATGCACAATGTCTATGAATAAAACTTGTATATTCATAAAGCTAATTCAATTTCCTACATTTCATCTTCTTACACCATATTCAAATTCAATGTAAAATTACCTTGAATAATCCCTCCATGTTAACAGATTGTTGTTTTTCCAAGCTTGCATTCCCACTAAAGAATCATGAGAGACCATCATTAGCTTGCATATATATATATATATAGATAGATAGATAGATAGATAGATAGATATATGAAGAAAAAAACTGGACCTTACAATGTAACAAATAGAGTAATGTTGCAATGACTCGAACATAGTAACGTCACACAGTGACAAACATAGTAACATTACATTCTATTGAACATAGTAACATCACATTGTGATGATAAAACCATGCTGTCACAATATGGATATTAACTTCACAATGTGTCAAACATAAACAAACTCATAATGTGTCACACATGACCCCGTTGTCACAATGTGATGAACATTTCCTCAGGTTGCAATGTGGCACACAATTCTTGATGTCGCAATGTGACAAACACTTCCAAACATCAGAATGTGTCAAACATATTAATGTTGTAATCTACTAAACATAACAACATCGCAATGTGATGAACATATCCATGTCATCGCAATGTGACGAACATAAACATACATCACAATATCATGAACATATCCCTATTGTCACACTTTGTCAAACATAGCCCTGTCGTAAAAAACATTGTAACATCATAATGTGATGAACATATACAAATGTCACAATGTGATGAACATAACACTATCATCATAATGTGCTAAAATTTAATTAACGTCACAATGTGATGAAACAAACTTGTTGTCACAAAGTGACTAACATATACAAATATCGCAATGCGATGAGCATAGCCCTGTTGTCATAATGTGATAAACTTAATTTGACATCACAATGTGATGAAAGCAGCCCTCTCGTCGCAATTTGATGAACATAGCCCTCTCATTGCAATGTGAAAAACATAACTGGACATCATAATGTGGAAAACATATCCTTGTTGTCACAATGCGACGAACATGTCCTCACATTGCAATGTGACGCACATATCCTAACATCGCCTTCGACAAAAATTTCTGAACGACACAATGGATTGAACATAACGCAATGTGACACACATATTTCGATGTTGCAATGTGACAAAAACTTCCAAACATCGGAATGTGTCGAACATAGTAACGTTGCAATCTTCTTAACATAGAAAAGTCGCAATGTGATGAACATATCCCTGTCATCACAATGTGATGAATAGAAATAGACATCCCAATGTAACGAACATAGCCTTATTGTCACAATGTGTCAAACATTTCCCTTTCGTCGCAAATATAGTAACGTTGCAATGTGACGAACATATAAAGATGATGTAATGTGAAGAACATAGCCTTATATCACAATGTGGAAAACTTAAATTGACGTCACAATGTGATGAACATAGCCTTATTGTCATAAAGTGACTAACATATGAAAACATCTCAATGTAATGAACATATCCTATCATGACAATGTTACGAACTTGAATTGATGTCACAATGTGACGAACATAGCCTTCCCATTGCAAAGTGACAAACATTTATAAACATCAAAATTTGACAAACATAGCCCTCTCATCACAATATGATAAACATAAATGGATGTCGTAATGTGTCAAACATAGCCTTGTCAGTGCAATACGACGAACATGTCCCCATGTTGCAACGTGACGCACATATTCTAACATCGCATTTTGACAAAAAATTCCAAATGCCACAATGGACCGAACAGAAAACATTTTCGCAATGTGATGTATAGAACTAAATGTGGCAATGTGACAAACATACACCAACATTACGATGAGACGAACATTTTCTAACATTGCAATTTGATGAACATTTCCCTGTCATCGCAATGTGATGAATATAAACAAACATGGCAATATGACGAACATAGCCCTATTGTCACAATGTGTGGAACATAGTCGTGTCATCACAAACATAGTAACATTGCAATGTGACAAACATATATAGATGTCCCAATGTGATGAACATAACAATGTCATCACAATGTATCGAACTTAAATTGACATCACAATGTAATGAACATAGCCTTGATGTCATAAAGTGACTAACATATATAACTGTCCCAATGTGATGAACATAGCCTTGCTATCATAATGTGACAAACTTGATTTGTCATCACAATGTGATGAACATAGCCCTCTCATCGCAAAGTAACAAACATATACAAATGTCACAATTTTATGAACATAACCCTCTCATCGCAATATGACAAACATAATTGGAAATTGTAACGTGGTAGACATAGCCCTGTCATCACAAAGTGATGAACATGTCCAAGTATTACAATGTGATGCACATATCCTAACGTCGCCTTTCGATAGAAATTTTTGAACATCACAATGGAATGAACACAACCCATTGCGGCAATGTTATGTATAGAACCCAATGTGGCAATGTGAAAAACATAGACTAACATTGTGATGAGACAAACATTTCCCGATGTCACAATGTGACGAATATAACCCACTATTGGACTATGAGAAACCTTTTCCAACACCATAATGTGAGAAACAAAAACCATTCATTGTAATTTGATGACCACAACTTTACGATGTGATGTGATGAACAAAAGTTTATGTCACAATGTGACAAACAAAATTTATGTTGCAATGTGATGAACAAAACTTTATGTCTCAATGTGATGAAAAAAACATGATCAACATTGTAATGTACTAGTGCAATAGTAAACTATGGTTAAACATAATTAACTTGGCCCACCATAATCACATTGACATGGTCAAGGAAGTTCATCCATGGGCATGGTCAACCATAATAAACCCAAATCAAACCATAATTAACCATGGTCATGGTCAACCATAGTCAACCATGGTGAGGGACAACCATGATCAACCATAGTGAACCTTTCCTTCCCAAACTCAAACAAGGTTTACCAAAGTTAACCATGGTCATGGTTAACCATAAGAAACCATGGTCATCTGGGGCTGGGGTGAATGTACGTATCTGGGGCCGTGTGGAGGAATTCCTCCTGAAAATGAAAGTGGTGCCTTCCATGGACACCTCTGTACCTCTATCCGCCTTACTAGTGTTGGGGCGCAAGTAGTCATCCATGACCGTGTAGAGGAGGGATTTTAGTGGAACCTGAATTGGTTCCTTTGGGAATTCATCCTCCACATAGGCCATTGGAAGAGTGTGAGTTCGCACAGTTCGTTGAGTCTAAGCAATTGACAAAACCCGCTCCATATTATGAAGGCGTCTTTTTCTAGTTGCATGATTGTACCAGGCAAGGCCTCTCTTGGGATTTCCTCTCTCTCTCTCTCGGCATGGCGGATCCTGCGGGACAAAGAACCAACTATTCCAAAACCCAAGTCTTGGGCAGAGAGAGGTGACATAGCATGGAGGAGAAGTGTTGCAAGCCATGGCTAAGTTGTATAGATAACCAAAGGATGAACATGACTGTAAAGAATTCACCCGTACTCAGCACCTACCTCCTGTCATTAATTAACATGACCTCCATTAAACTAATGTGAGGGAGTTGTCCTCCCTTCCTCTGCAAGATTTTATGGTTTCCCTCCATTCAAGATTGGGGTGAGGGACGACGGTTGGCCATATTTATGGTTGAATTCACAGGAGGGATGCATAGCCTCCTTATGCTACGTGGAACCCCATCCAGGGATATATGAAATTAACTTAATATGATATGATTTAGAAATAAATTTGTATGTTGTAGTCTAAATGTTCTACAAAATGACTCTTCTCCGACGACTTTTTCCGGGGACATTTTCTTGAAATCCAACAATAAATTGTTAGATCCGTATATTTGAGTGATTATTTATGTATAATTCAAGTGCCCAAGGGGTTTTTCAGCATGTTGAATCTATTTCTGCATTAAAAAGGGGATTTTAAACAACAAAAAATAGTAATTTTGAGTAGATTTATGTCGTCGGATTCCGGTAGAAAAAAACCATTTCGTAGAACAGTTAGACAATGCCAATTTGTATTTTAAAATGACATTTAAATGCAAGAATTGTAAGATTATAATTTAAATGCAAGAATGATCATGACTGTAATTATAATAAAACTTAGTGAGAAGAGCAATAAATTAATAAGAAATTGAATCTTAAGAAGGAAGTGTCAATAGCTTAGAGATCAAAGAAAACCTACATGACATGTTCATGATACAATAAGTATAAATGTAAACCTCAAATATTTAAACTAATGATAATTAAATATTTTATTGAAATATTTAAATTGTTTTTGTAAAAAAGCTATTGTTAATGAAGGTAATGAAATAATGAGAATTCTTGACATTCTAAAAAATTTAATCTAATATTAATAATATTAATGAAGATAAAAAATAATGAGAATGCTTGGCATTCTATAAAATAATGGAACAATAAATAAATTTGATGAAAAGATGGTAAAGGAAATGTGATGAAAATGGTAAAGGTCATTTTTTCACTTGCTTTCACTTGCTCTACGGAGTAGGAAACATGTTCACCATAAACTTCCTAATGATGAAGAGTTCATTTGTTGGCACTAAATGGTAGAAAACATGTCCACCATAAGATTCTCAATGATGAGGAGGTCTACAAGGGATCACTCTTCTCCTCTCCTTTATATGTATTTGTAATGACAATTGTACAAGCATGTACATCGGTAATCGATATACCACATGTGCCATGTTATTTTGAATCTATATGCTTGCATGAATTGAAATTTATTGTTGGTTCTGTGATGTAGACCCCCTACCTCAGCAGGGTTCTGCGACCTCCCGATCTCTGGATCAATCTTCTTCTGAGCCGAAATGGATATTCGGACTCCTGCTGGAACCCTTTGAATGAATACACAGGTCCTTCATGAAAACTTGCCCTGCGCAACTTAACACCAGGCGCGAGCCTTACATCTCCATGTGACCACAACCTGGCCTTAGTGCAAGAGCCTTTCACAACTCGCGAGTTCATGAGACGAAGACCCTCGACTCCTCTTTCTCCAAATGATGATACTCGAGATGCGATACAGGTATGGCTCCTCCTTGGTAGCACCTTCCACACATAACCACTGGCTAGGGTTAAGTGCTAGCACTACTTGCAACTCGCGACTTCGTGAGTTGGAGTTTTGAACCCTCGTTCTCCTCCTTTGCGAAATCCTGAAGCATGATAAGTCAGCGATGGGTTGACTCCTTTAGCACTACTCAAAACTCGCGAATTTGTGAGTTGGAGGGTTGAACCCTCGTGCTCCTCCTTTGTGAAACCCTGAAACGCGAAAGGTCAAAGATGGGTTGGCTCCTTCCAAGGCAACGTGTGTCCACCACCTGTCACCCACTTCTACCTTTCTCTGGACGTTTTTTGTTATGCCACCTATCAACCACGCAGTCCCCACCTAATGGATGTGCCACGTGTTCGCACGAGCCCTCGTCACTCGACACTTTGCAACTTCACAGTCGAAAAGAAATTCTTTCAACCCCCGAACCCCCGATATGCGATACCACGTGGAGGTTCTGATCCAACGGTTCTCCCGTGGATTGGATCCAATGGTCTGGATCTCCTTCCCTGCTCCTCGCAACTTGGGACTTCAAGAAACCAAGAATTTGGTCTGTCCTCCAAACTCACGAACCTCGAATTCGCGAAATGATCCAAATCTCTGCCACCTGTCCTCCAAAATGGACGGTCCTGATGCTTTCGGGACTTGACAAGTCCTCTTCCTTCTGCTGTTACGAGGTTTAAACCTCGCGCACCTTTTCTATATCCGACGGCTCACGGCAACTCGACACTTCTCCCTCGAAGTTTCTACCATTTGTTCTACCCTTTTGTGCAGCTTCCCAGGGATTAAACCCCTCGCACCTTCTCCCAGATCCGACGGCTATCGGTCCTTAGTGCTAGATCTGACAGTCCAGATCCTTTTTCCTATGCACCTCCTAGGGACTAAACCCCGTGCACGTATCCTTGATCCAACAACTCTCAGGCCACTATGCTCCAGATCCGACGCCTGGCATGATTTCACGATCTCGGCGATTGCAAGTATGGGGTGCAGCCTCCTTTGCTCCTCTAACTTATGATTCTCGAATGTGTGGATATCTAAGGGTTTAAACCCCGTGTGCCTTCGCCTGATCCAACAGTTGTCGGGTATTGGCACTAGATCTGATTGTTCAGATCTATCCTCCTTGTGCGCTCTCCTCCTGCTACCTAGACATAGATTTAACGGTCCGGATCTTTTCTTCCCAGTCCTGATCCAACGACAGATGTGCTCTTCCTCCCAAGCTTTCTTGGGTTTCTTGACTTAGAATATTTTCTAAGTTCGAAGGTCTCGACCTTCAACTCTTCCTCTTGTGAGCCTGGTTCCTTTGGGTCTCATCTACGTTATAGAAATGTTGTCCCTTCTGAGCTTCTTCCTCTCGGAGATTTACTCCTGCGCACACTTTGCATTCAAGGATCTCGAATAACTCAGATTCAAGAAGTTTTCTTGAAAGCAAAACTCCTTACGCCCACCTGGCATTCTCCTGCTTGATGCACACCTTGCAGAGCCTACAAAGTATTGAGAAACCCTGTGAGTGTCTTCTCTTCGACACTTCTCTTTTCTCAGAACTCAAAATAGTGTTCCCTAGTGCACTCTATGCACTCCCTCGATGCCCTCTTGGCAGAGCTCTACAGAACCTTCAGTAGTTCTATCTTCCCTAAACTTGAGACAAAGTTCCTTCTTGTGCACTCCTTGCATCTCTGCTGATGAAGGTTCAACGCTATCCCTCTTGGGCTTTCCTGAGGTTGTCTCACCTCTGTCAACGCACACCTTGCGGACTATGTGCACTCCTTGCACTCGAAAACTCCAAGACGGGAAGAAATTGAAACTTATGAAATACTTCACCAGTTATGCATTCAAAACACAAAATGCATAAAAACATGCAAACACATACAGACAATTCATGGTAGGAAAAACTGCTCTTCTATTAATTCAGAAATGCCTCTACAAGGTGTTTACAAAGGTTGGACTGTAACAAGTCTCAGCTCTCTCTCGATACCTCTCTGCTCTGGTCTCTCCTCCTATCTCTCTACCCTAATTTCTTAATTACAAAATGAGGGCTCCCATGAGCTTATCCTCAACCACTGTCTCTGAGCTATCGCTATCACAAAGTGGCTCCTATGGCTACATTACATAAATGGATGCCCAGTCCTGACTACGTCCTGGGATTGCTGCAGGCTAACATTTAAGGAAACCTCAACCACTACCTATACAAAGGTGTGGTCTGGCATTAAAAACCTTACAACATTTATTGTAATTTTGAATTTCAAAATTGAGAGGGATGTGCCTCTCCCTTTCTCCATTAAATGCGCGTTGGATGTGTTGGCTGGCTGGCACACTGCTGACATGGGGCGATGCTCCTGCATCATTCTGCAATGATTTCCATGAAAGATAATACCATTTCATGTTTCCATGATAAATGAAAGGATATTTATTTCTTTTCACTTGTAAGTGTTACTAAGAACCACTTTCAAGTTATGTTTTGTATTTTTAAATAGACAATTGTGCATTCTTTCTTCTTTTAGGTTCCTACTTTTTGGTCTTCGTGGTTTTCTTGTCACGGGCTTTATTTTATAATCAATTTTCTTCATTTTATAATCAATTTGGATTTTACAAAGTTGTCAATGTTGAGGTCAATAGTTGCTAGGTCTCCCTTCCTTCAATGGGTCTTGAGGTCTTGTTGGTAATGATTGGTATAATTTTGATGATGAGCACTATAGTAGACAATGTGGAATGGAAATATGATGCCTAAAGGGCTCTTAACCAATTGGATGAATCTATTACTTTCCAATAATTTAAAAATAAACCCACATCAAAATTTGGCTTAACATATTCATGTTCTATCTTTGTGACAACATTAAAAAATGTGGCCCCCAGGGGGGCAGCTCAATTGGCAAGTGCCGTGAAAATGAAGTTCCATGAGGTTTCGAGTTCAATTCCCCCCGACTTAACTTGTGTGTTGCATAAGGGGCGTCGTGGGCACACCTAGAGGTTATAGTGGTAGTGTTTGGATAACACGGCCACGTGTAACGTGAGCACGTGCCCAACTAGTTGCTGATTCCTCCAGACACTAAAAAAAATAAAAAATAAAAAATAAAAAATGTGAATTACTTTGATAGTGTCTACTTTGAATTTTACTATGAATTTACAACCTTAGATGCAACTTAAGGAATGGATTCCCATCCATCAATAATGTATGTTCTTTGTCGGTAAGAAGTAGATATTGATTACACTAAGAGATAATGGAATTAGTAAAATATCATGGTATAATTGTTGCTATGGTTCCATGGAGGTGCATTGAGATCTAGTATTCCCTCTCCTTTAGGGGCTTTCTCTTTTAAATAGGTTATTCAAAATTATTCCTCTTACCTTTGGATTTGCCTCAAGATCTTTCATTTTGGATAGATTTGATGGAAATCATGCAACAAAGTTGTAGGTGCTAGAGATTAATGAGATTATTCATTGTTATCATCATCATGGTCTAATTTGCAAATTTATTAGGTAGTGGCCATTAGATTATGTTTTTATGGCGTTGATTCAATTCACATGAACCACTTCAATCTCAAATCATCTATATCATAAGGGTTTCTTAATTTATTTTGTGTTTTGGAAACCTTGATATTTCCTACGCCAAGAGTGCCATTGGGTTTGGGGATGAATTCAATCCCATGACTATGGTTGAAACCATAATCCCTATGTAAGCATGCCTTCTCATTATCCCTCTTTATTTTTGGATTTTATGGATGTAATATCACATTAGCAATGATTTATGGTGATTTTTAAAGTCCAATACCAACTACACATTTGTTTCTGACTTGATTTAAGTCATATATAAGATTGTTTTCGAGGAGAATGATTCTTATTAGATCCAAGATTTAGATTGCAACATAAAATTTATATGTTATGTTTGTGAAGAGACAAGCCATTTAAAAATGTATGTGTGGAAGTTAAAATTTAACGAGAAAAAAAAAAAAAATGGCTCAATTCAAAAATTGAAATTTGAATATCAGAACAATATCATAAATACAAATCCTAAAATCACAAAAACATAATATTTAAATACTAGATTTATGAAAAGAATTAAATATTTAAAGAATACATGATTCAAGATCAAAATTTAAGAAAAAAATGAGTAAGCAAAAAAAAATACCCAACCTTAATCTTTATAACAACACAGCATTTCGATATTAAATTTGTGAAGAAATTTATCATTTAAAAAAATGAATATCCAAAAACCAAAATTTTGTTAGGGAAACGAAGAAATTCACTAAATATAAAGTTTGGAATTTGAATGAGCAAAGTGTTGGAGCTAGCTATTTGTACAGAACACTACATTTGGATGTATGCTTACGTCGAAAGGCCTATATCTATTGGAGATGGACACAATTAATCACCTTTTAATCTAAAATTCTAATTTATGGCTAACAATTGAAAATGCTGGAATATTCTTAGTCGTCCTCCCAAATCAATGAATGTGATTTACTCCTCATAACTTCCTTGTATTTTTGAATGCATCAGTAAACCTATTTACTTTTTAACATTTACCTAATCATATTAAGAAATTAATGTACCACCATATGATTACCACGTTTAACTGATTAACCTTTGGAATTACCACATTTAAGATTAACTTTTGGATTTCCTCAACTCTATGTGTGTTTCAGTTGTCCGTACATTTCAATTCACTAGAATGCTGTCCAGCCGCAACACCAACCACTTTGCTACTGTGCTAGTGTTAGATTATATGAGGAAAATGATGTGTCCCCAATGTAGTTTAGCAAGGGAAAAAGTGAAATTGGTTAAATTTATAAGTTGGAATTTGAATCCTAAAGCAATTCCACACAGTGGTTTCCAATTCATCCTTTACCAAAATGAACATTAAGATATTAAAGGTTAGATTTTAACAACGAAATATTGACTAAACCATGTCATGTTAGAGGTTGGCATATTTTAATGAAGCCATGTCATGTCAGGTTGTGAATTACTAATTTGAGTTTCCCAAGAATGATGTGGAGCCTGCAACCAGAAAGCATATGCAGTGCATTGATCAGCCAAGTCTCTTATCACAAATTTCAATTCTATTACACTCTCTAATTCTGTGTCCAGTTGAATTAAAGGTGGTGTCACCAGAACAAAGAATATGTATGGCATTCTCTGTTCATATGCATATAATTTAATCATTGGAACAAAGCGAGCAAACTCAATCGATTAATGTGTAGTTGAGGCGCTGGAGCTGGTCTCTCCCTGGATACCTACTGCCATTTTCTCATTCTCTGTGCTTCTTATTCTCATTATCTGTGTTTTTTTTTCTCTTTCTTATTCTATGTGCTGGATACCTACTGCCATTTTCTCGTTCTCTGTGCTTGTTTTTGGTGAATCGCCAGTTGTTTTTCTATCATGCGATTGATTTTAGTCCATGGGTTTTTCATATATATAATTCACACCCACAGTCACAACCATAGTCAGGCCTCAGCGACTCAACTGATCTGAAGCATCATACAGCACAGGGAGGGAGCAGCAGGGATCTCTAAAATTTCCTGACATTCATCGTCGACTGCATCATTATATTCTAGGAAGGTAATTCATTACTCCTAACTTTCTCTGTTTATCACTTTTCTAAAGAATGCGATCTGTCCTTGCATATTCGCTGGATGCATATATCAAACTAATGCATAGCATCGAGTAATCCTCACCAGATCCCTCAGTTTAGGGTTTCAGAGATGATTTCTGATGATTGCGAGTCACATCCGAGATGATTACAATGACATTGGTTCATAAAATTCATAAAATTCAATTTCGGATCTGGTGGTTCTGAAGCTCATGTCTTTTGTGGTTGTAGGTCGATCGAGAATGGGATTCAAAAACAGAATGTATTTTGTCATTCTTGTATGGTTATGCATTCAAGCTATTTGTTGCAGAGCTCATGATAGAGTGCTGGTGAGAGACCGGGTTTTACCAACTAAGACTGGCATTGTCGGCGTTCTGTTGGCAGCAGCTGAAAGCCCCAAGACTTCAGCAGCGCCGGGCGCCAGCCCTAAGCCCTCCGAGATCACGCCAGAAGCGCCCGCCGCCGCAC
>JZKD02S1672856.1:14303-38362 GCA_000966675.3 Picea glauca | reverse complement strand
TTTAAAAAAAAAGAGTCGGGCATGCATGAGGCCCATGTGCCCGCCCCCCGCCGGGCTCTCATCCCCCAAAACCCTGCACGCACTCTCTCGGGCTCTCCATCCCCAAACCCTACACAAAACATTCACATAGCGCTCTGTCACCTCTCCACTCTGCACTCTCCCTCTCGGCAGGCTCGGCTTGATGCTTAGGGCATAACCATCGACTTGTGGGTATCCTTCTCTGAGGATTAAAGCCTGGTTTTGGACACGTTGATCATAGTGGCTCCCTCGTTGGCTCCTCTTTCATATGGCTTGGTTCTTGTGAGCTATGCTATAACTTGCATCTTCTTCTATGCTGTGAGGATTGTGGTTTCTGGGCGAACAAGCTTATAGAATTGTTGGAATTGCTATATTTTTTTTTTCTGTATTTCATGAATATATTGTCAATCTCCGGTCTTGTTTCAAGGAGGTTTTGAGTGGTAAACCTGCCTCGGGCCTCACTTCTCTTCTGATTGGATGAAACCCTAGAGAAGTTGGATTTAGGGTCATGGAATCGATCATGTTTTGGCTGAATGAAAGGCTGGGGTATTTGCTCATGTTGGTCAATATGTCTTTCAATGGAGTGGTTTTCATAGCTGTGATCCCGGGGTTTGTTTTTGGTTATTTCTTCTTCAGAAACCATGGTGAAGAAGACAACACTAAACCACCCCTTGTGGGCTTCTCCTCCATGTGATTAGGTGCTTGGTCTCCATGTGACGCTACCCCTTGTGCGCTTCTCCTCCACGTGTTTAGGCACTTGGTTGCTGGCTTGATGTTGGGATTTGATATGTTAATGTGCTAACCTATGTTTTGTGTACAATACAGTGGGCTCATTGGTGTTTAGTCATTCCCCAAAGCGTTGGTTGGGTCGTTGGTCATTAGTTTTGTGTTGGTTGTGTGTTGGCTCGTGTGTTGTTGTGTCTAGCGCCTTTCCTTGATGGCATGGCTTTCCATGTTGGGCCTCTCGTGGGCTTTGTGTTGTGGTGTATTGTGCATAAACGCTATCCCCATGTCACCTGGTCCCTTGGCTTTGGAACTGGGTCTTTGGTGCCTTGTGCATTGGGTTTTATGGTGTGGTTGCAAGACATGTGGTGTGTTTCTTTTTGACTGCTTGTGGGCTCTCCCTTGGTGCCTTGTGTAATGATGCTTTAGTTTTTTTTTTTCACTGTGAGACTTTATGTCTCCTGTATTTGTATGAGAAAATCGTTATGCAGGGTCTATACCCATGTAAATCTGGATTTGATATGCGTAGTGTTACAAAACATTTTTCAAATATCAAATATTGAGTTTTCATATGTGTTACTTTGAGCTGGGAAATCTATAGAGATGCATATTAAACTGGGTTTAAATGGAACTGTGTTATTGTGAGATTTCATGTCTCTTGTTTAATTGGGTTTGTGCTACTATGAGACTTTATTTCTCTTGTATTTATATGTAACAAATGGTTATCTATGCCTATACCCATCTAAATCTATTTTTGATATGTGTATTGACACATTGCAAATTCAAGATATACAACTTTTAGCTGAAAAACTTATGGAGATGCATATCAAACTAAGGTTTAAATGGGTTTTTTGTTTTTTTCTACTGTGAGACTAAGACTTATGTCTCTTGTATTCATAAGACATAAATGATTCTGCAGGGTCTGTTGAAGGTTAATTATGATCGAATATTTCTTTTGGCTTCAGAAATTGATGGAGTTCCAATTAGATTTGTTTGATAGAACCACTTTTATGTATTTGCACCTGCGACACTTACACAACCATTTGAAAGAAAAAACAATATTTGTGTTTGTTTTCATAAAATATAACAAGGGGGAGAGGTGGGGTTTTGTAGGTTTGCTAATACAGTTGTAGAGGCTAGCGATGGAAGTGGGTAGGTAGGCCCTTGGCCCCAGATTTTAAACTATAGCTCTGATACAATCTGTAAGGCCTGTCCATACAGATCCTTACCAAACAACATCTAGATATAGAAATGATATCATAAATTCAGTTATGTTCTCTATTCAATTTTGTTCTCTATTCAACATAATAACAACTCACTGTTCAACATAATATAAAAATGAGCAGCATGATAATGAATAACATATTCATCATAATAAAAAGAAACAATATAACAATAATGAACAACAATAATAATGATAATAAATACCTTAAATTGATGTTGTTCTCCAAATCTGCCCAAACTGATGTTATTCTCCAACTCTGCCCAAGATGAAGCTCTTCCCAAAACTGACTAACCTCCCAGCCAGCTAGGAACATCCTATCCATCTCCCTAGCTCAAGGATTCCTTACGGTTTCCTGGCCCCCAAGCCCAAAATTCCTAGCAACAGGTGCCCCTTGTGAAAGTCCTCAAGTCTGTAAGCACAAAAATAGATACACAGTCTCCACTCCTCCTCCCTTCTCCTTCCTCCAATATGAAAAAAATATTACCCCCCAAACAAAATAAGACCCCCTTCTCGAGTGTTCCCCCTTGCCTTATCATCCTTTCCTCATTATTCACCACCTTATCCCCCCATTAAGTCTCAACCACCTTATCCCCCCTTCATAAATGGGTCCATCTACCAATACAATTGTATTATTAACTAAGTCTTCATAATAAAAATTAATAATTCATTAAACTAATATTAATTAAACAAATAATTAATTAATTAATTAAGGTTGTTACATGCTAGTTCTTCTGGTTGAATTGTTTTGGTTGCGGTGGTGTCAGTGGGGTATGTGTCAATGATCTATCTCCTTCCATTATTTTATGAATTAGATTATGAATCTAGGTTTGGCTCTTTTTCTTTGATCTTGGTCACAAAAGACTGTTTTGAGTGACATTCATATGTGTTATTCAAGGGGATTTTATGGAAATCACACCACTTTCCAGTATCATTCTTCATATTTCCCTTACTCTTCTTTTCCTATGGCTTGGACTGGTTTTCAAAAGGTTGTTTGTTAGGGTCATCTTTATCATACTTTGGTTGTTGCATATTTGCAGACCCAAAATCCCATTTTTTTTGGTCCTTAAATTTTTTCTTGATTTTGAAAACAGATCGATAAGAAGCTCCCAACTATGAGATGTCCAGAAACTCTATTTAAGTTTGGATGTATTTTTGTAGAGCCCCACGATATTTCAAAACCAAATTCCGCTCAGAATCTTTGATACCCATCTTGGTGCGCAAGGTATGGAAGGTATTGGTGAACTCTGACATTGCTTTCACCCCCTCTTGATGCAGCGTGGTCCATCTCATGTACTATTATTCATAGTTTCCAACGGGGTAATATTGTTCCTTGACGACATCTATGAAATATGCCCAAGTGGGTTCGGCCTCAAACATTCTAGACTCCTTTGTGGGAATTTTCTCACAGAAAGTTTCCCATTAATGTTTGGCATGGGAAGAGCCTTGTGCAAAGAGAAATAACCTTCTAGCATATTTAACCATTTTTCCAAAGGATCCTCATCTATCTAACCTTCAGATACGAGAATATCAAAATTAACTTGTACCTTGAAAGGAGAGGTGCCTCCAAAGTGGTTTCTTGATGAAGACAAATCTGCTATTATCGGTAGGTGTCGAAGGATTTGGGAAAATTCTCCATCATTTCGTCCCTATGTCGTGTGAGAGCTTGCTCCAACAACAAATTAATAGAATCTTCTACTCTGTTGTTTCTCTTTTCTTTCTCCATGAAGGGTTTATTGGGTGTGCGAGAGCGATTTTCCTCAAGAGAGGTTGTTACACATTATTTTCATCATCCCTATGATCGTTAATGATGTAAACCTATTTTTTGCCTTCAGAGGGGTCAGTGACCTGAGTTCCTGAAGAGAGAAGGGAGAAGAACTTTTCCTGAGAAAAGAAGTTGCATTTTCCTTTGTAAAAACCCTATAAAAAAGGAAGTTCGCAGGCTTCTATATAGACAGGGTGCGAGAATGCCTGATTATTGCAGCTTGCACCATAGCTAGGTTGTGAGAGGTTTACAGGTTTCTCTATAACCAGGGTGCAAGAATTCCCATACGTGGGAAAAACGAGCATCTTCTTGATTCTTCTAGAAGGAGAAACTTCCATGGTGAGGTGGCATCTGAATGGTTTGGATCTTACTCACTTTCATGATTTAGTGGGATCATCCTAACCTCCTCACCTTATTCTCTTCAAATTATAAAAGGAGAGGAGCTCTCATGGAGAAAGTTAGCTTTGGATATTTTTGGATTAGCTAAGTTGTTTTTGGTTTGGGATTGTTAGCTTGGTTTGAGTGGCTTTGAGATTTGCTTTGTCAAGATAGATTGTGAGTAGCTATCATATCCATGGTCTCAGAATCCTTGGAGTGAGAAGTGTGTGGGGAATGAAGGATAGTTGGAAGGGACCCTACGACATCAAGGCCATGGTTGTAATCTCTCTTTCACATTTAATATGATACAGTAATATGATTCTTTCCTATAAATCTTGTTGTTTTTTATTGTATGATTCCATAATCACATACATAGAGGTTTATATTGAGCTTATGCTATTACTATCACTTTGGTTGGTCACATTCTTTTGCAGGTTCATCGTTGTATGAGCGTTGGAACGAAGCTAGGATGGTGATAGTGAGAGGAAGCGGCGTTTAAACGGTATGTCACCTATCCCTCTTTAGTTAGTAAATTCAATATTTAAAACTTAAGGAAAGCGTCATGTTCTGGTGTGTTTTGTTCTAGATCTAGGTGGATCTAGGGAGATCAGTTAGTGTTCGAACCTACCAATTTATCCAATAATAGGGGCAAGCTTTAGACCCAACTTTCTATACTCGGACCTCGTTGGGGACATGAACTGAAAAATGACCAAGAGTAGTTTTCTCTGGTACCACTTATCCAGATTATTTTGAGCACAAAATGAGAGCGGAGATATAACAAAGAAATATACAAAGATATTGCAAGGGAGACAATAATATAAAATATATATATCATATATATATATAAAAACAAACATAGAGATACAATAATACACAATTTCTATTAATGATCGAAATGTACAGAAACTGTAAAAATACAAAACGAAGGAACTCGCTAGAATGGTGGAAGCTTATCTTTGAGAAGCGATGTGACGAATACACTCATTCACAAGAATATGATTTTTACAATAAGGCTCCAAATTCCTTTTTAACATAAATAAAATCCAAAACCCTAACCCCGGAAGATGAAAAGTCGAAAGGTTTGAAGGCTCCGATGGGGGTAGTTGATACGTCAACTTCCTGGGGATATAACTTTTTCATACGATCTTCATTTTGGGTGGTTGATACATCGTTGGAAATATATAGCTGAGAATAACACATTTTTACTAGCCTGGGCCAATTCATTTATAAAACTCTTGGGCCCAAAATTCCCAAAAACATCGTTTAGGGCCTCAAAACGACCCTGGAAGTTTGGGACCCGAAAACCTGCCAAGGTGGAAAATTGTTTTCTGAGCCAGTGGAATAGGTGGGTGGCCATTGATATCCACCTAAATCACCTCTATATTTATTTTTAGTGACAATTGTACAAGCATGCACATCAATATACCACACATGCCATCTTATTTTAAATTTATATGCTTGTATGAATTGAAATTTCTTGTTAGTCCTGCAATGCTTTTCAGGAAAGATAATGTCATTTCATGTTTCCATGATACATGAAAGGATAATTATTTATATTCACTTGTAAGTGCTATCCATAACCACCTTCAAGTTATGTTTTGTATTTTTAAATAGCCAATTGTGCATTCTTTCTTCTTTTAGGTTCCTACTTTTTGGTTTTCGTGGTTTTCTTGTCATTAGCTTCATTTTATAATCAATTTGGATTTTAAAAAGTTGTCAATGTTTGATCTAGGTGGATATCGATGGCCACCCACCTATTCCACGAGCTCAAAAAATAGTTTTCCCTCTTGGCAGTTTTTTGGCAGATTTTCGGGTTCCAAACTTCTGGGGCTGTTTTGAGGCCCTAAACGACATTTTTTGGGGATTTGGGGCCCAGGTGACTACCTAAGGCCTTACCTGGGCCAGTAAACAATACTTCTTCTCGGTTAGACCTTTCCAACGGTGTAACAATCATCTTCTTGTGAATGCGAGTAGCAGTCACATCTCTTCTTAGAGATAAGTTGCCATCATTCTAGCGAGTCTTTCACTCTGTATTTTTACAGTCTATGTACATTTATTTCATTAATAGAAATCATGTATTATTGTATCTCTTTATTTATATATTTGATATATATTTGATATATTTATGTTATATTGTTGGATATCTGATACATTTCTTTATTACATCTCTGCTCTCATTTCATGCCGAAAATAATCCAGATCAGTGGTATCAGAGCAGGCTTCTCTTGATCATTTTTCAGTGCATGTCCCCAATGAGGTCCGAGTATAGAAATTTGGGTGTCGAGCTTGTATTTATTTAGTATAAACACTCTCGCACACTCAAGAAACCCTCCATGGAGGAAGAAAAGAAAAATGACAGAGCAAAAGATTCTATAAATTTGTTTCTTGAGCAAGCTCTCACATGACAGATGGACGAAATGATGGAAAACTTTTCCCACATCCTTCAATTCTTGTCGATAGCAGCAGACGCATCTTCATCAAGCATCCACTTTGGAGGCACCTTGCCTTTCAAGGTACAGGTCAATTTTGATATTCCAATATTTGAAGGTCAGATAGATGTGGATGCCCTAAACAAATGGTTAAATCTGTTAGAAGGTTATTTCTATGTTCACAATTTTATGACAAAGAAAAGATCACCTCCGTACTCCTTAAGGCTCTCCCCCATGTCAAACATTGGTGGGAAACTTACTAGGAGCAAAGTTCCACAGAGGAGTCTGGAATATATGGGTTTTTGACCACTTGGGATTTTTTTGTGGATGCGGTCAAGGAACAATATTACCCTGTTGGAAACCATGAAGACCAGTACATGAGATGGACCACACTGCATCAAGAGAGGGGCCAAGTAGTGTCGAAGCTCACCAATACATTTCATACCCTGTGAACCAAGCTAGGTATCAAAGAATTTGAGTGACATTTGGTTTTGAAACACCGTGGGGATCTACACAGATATATGCAGACTAAAATAGATTTTTTGGACATCTCATCACTCGGTACTGCTTATAGATATGGTGTTAAAATCGAGTAGAAATTTAATCACCAGAACAAGCGAGAGTTCGGGTCTGCAAATCCGCAACAACCAAAGTATGGTAAATACGACCCTAACAACCAACCTTTAGAAAACCAGTCCAAGCCACAGGAAAATAAGGGTCACAGAAAGACAGAGAAGGACACTGGAAAATGGTGTGATTTCCACAAAATCCCCTGGTAGAACATCGATGAATGTCTCTCAAAAACATCATTGGTGGCCGATATCAAAGAGAAGAAGACAAACCCTGATTCAAGAAATATCGATAAAAGATAGATCATTGACATAGATCCCACTATTATTGTCACGACCGCAACAATTCAACCAGAAGAACCAATAGATCCTAAAGAGGGGGAGTGCCTTTTTCATTCACAAATGTTGATAAACGGGACCCTGCTGCATTTTATTGTTGATAACGGAAGCCAAAAGAACCTCATCTCAGTAGAGGTCATCAAATAGTTGGGATTGTTGACAACACTGCACCTACATCCATACAACATCGGGTGGCTTCGCAAGGGATGAGATCTTTGCATCAGCCAACAGTGTCAATTTTCATATGGAATCCATCCCTTCAAGGATGAGGTATTATGTGATGTTTCCCCACTATATTTATGTGATGTTATCTTGGGCCAACCATATATGTGGAAACGCCATGCTATTTTTGAGTCTCGACCCCATAGTGTCATTATTTCTCTGGGGGTTCATCTCTACAGAATACTAGAGGTAGTTATGACTACTGTTCCACCTAAACAGTGTCGCAAGGTAGTATCTCACACTACAAAATTCATCTTCTTCACAATCTGTTCAAAAGGTGACCGGAAGGACGTTGCGACCACTACAGCCTCGCCCCAAGCACCTTCTATCCAACATAAGCAGGTTGACAAGGTTGCAGCAAAGCGCAAGGATTCCTTCTGCACACTGTCATATCATGTAACCAGATTGGTTAAAAAGGTACAACCCCGCCAACAACAGGTTCGTGACAATCTTCAACAAGCTAAGCAACGTGACTTCTCCAACAAGGAAAGTAGCTCACCAAGGTTCATATTCGGAAAATGCTTTCCCCTCTCCCCCAAGACATCAATGAAATGTATACCATTTCTTATTAAGGAGGGAGGATTGATCCAGGTGGATATCAGTGGCCACCCACCTATTCCACAGGCTCGAAAAATAGTTTTCCATCTTGGCAGTTTTTCGGGTTCCAAACTTCCAGGGCCTTTTTGAGGCCCTAAACGACGATTTTTGGGAATTTTGGGTGCAGGTGATTGCCTAAGGCCTTACTTTGACTAGTTGAAAATCATTCTTCTCGGTTAGACCTTTCCAATGGTGTATCGAGTGCCCAAAACAGAGATCTTATGCAAAAGTTATGCCCCAGGAAGTTGACATATCAACTACCCCCATCGGGGCCCGCAAACCTTTTGGATTTTAATCTTCCGGGGTTAGGGTTTTTTATTTTTCTTATGTTAAAAAGGCCTTTCGAGCCTCATTATAACAATCATCTTCTTGTGAATGCGAGTATCTATCACATCTCTTCTCAGAGATAAGCTGCCACCATTCTAACGAGTCTTTCACTCGGTATTTTTATAGTCTTTGTACATTTATTTCATTAATAGAAATCATGTATTAATGTATCTCTGTGTTTATATCTCTAATATATTTTTGTTATATTGTTGGATATCTGATACATCTATGTACATTTCTTTATTATATCTCCGCTCTCATTTAGTGCCGAAAATAATCCAGATCGATGTTGAGGTCAATAGTTGTTAGATCTCCCTTCCTATCATGGTTATTGTTGGTAATGATTGGTATAATATTGGCGAGCACTATAGTAGACAATGTGGAATGGAAATATGATGCCAAAACCTAATAAAGGGCTCTTAACCTATTGGATGAATCCACTACTTTCCAACAATTTAAAAATAAACCCACATCAAAATCTAGCTTAACATATTCACGTTCCATCTTTGTGAGAACGTCAAAAAATATGGACTACTTTGATAATGTCTACTTTGAATTCTACTATGAACTTACAACCTTAGATGCAACTTAAGGAATGGATTCCCATCCATAAATAATGTATGATATTTGTTGGTAAGAAGGAGATATTTATTACACGCTAAGAGATAATGGCATTAGTAAAATACCATGGTATAATTGTTTCTATGGTTTCATGGAGGTGCATTGAGATCTAGTATTCCCTATCCTTTAAGGTCTTGCTCTTGTAAGTAGGTTGTTCAAAATTATTCCTCTTACCTTTGGATTTGCCCCAATATCCTTCATTGTGGATAGATTTGATGTAAATCATGCAATAAAGTTGTAGGTGATAGAGTTTAAGGAGATTATTCATTGATATCATCATCATGGCCTAATTTGCAAATTTATTGGGTAGTGTGATTAGCTTATGTTAGAGTGAATTCAATTAACATGAACCACTTCAATCTCAAATCATTTCTATCCCATGGGTTTCTTAATTTCTAGAATCAAGATTTAGATTACAACATAAAATTTAGATGTTGGGTTTGTGAGAAAACAAGCCATTTAAAAATGCATGTCTAAATTGACTAAATTCAAGGAGAAAAAAAAAAGAAAAATTGACTAAAATTCAAAAATCAAAATTTAAATGTTAAAACAATTCCACAAATACAAATCCTAAAATCACAAAAAAACAACATTTAAATAATAGGTTTATGAAAAGAATTAAATATTTAATGCATACATGATCCAAGATCGAAATTTTAGAAAAATTGAGTAAGCTCATAAAGAAATGTGCAACCTTAATCTTTATAAGAACACAACATTTCGATATTAAATTTGTGAAGACAGTTTTCATGTAAAAAAATGAATATCCAAAAACCAAAATTTTATTAGGGAGAAGGAGAAATTCACTAAATATAAAGGTTGGAATTTGAATGAGAAAAGTGTTGGACATCGCTATTTGCACAGAACACAACATTTTGGATGTTAGATTATATGAGGAAAATGATGTGTCCCCAATGCTATTAGTTTAGCTAGGGAAAAAGTGAAATTAGTTAAATTTACAAGTTGGAATTTGAATCCCAAAGCAATTCCACATGTTTGTTTCCAATTCGTCCTTTACCAAAATGAACATTTAGATTTTAAATACTAGGTTTAGATTTTAAATATTAAGTTTGTGAGAAAAGTAACCATTGTCTTTTAAATATTAAGTTTGGATCTGGTGGTTTTGAAGCTCATGTCTTTTGTGGTTGTAGGTCGATCAAGAATGGGGTTCAAGAACAGAGTGTATTTTATCATTCTTGTATGGTTACACATTCAAGCTACTTGTTGCAGAGCTCATGATAGATTACTGATGGGAGATTGGGCTTTAGCAACTGAGACTGGCATTGTCGGCGTTGTGTTGGAAGCAACTCAAATCCCTCACACAACACTTGCTTCGACCCTCATCTTTTTCATGGCATAGATCAATTTCCTTCTGTCACGAACTTATTATCCTAAAAAATTGTGTTTTTATTCATTTATTATTATTTTGTATTGAATCGAGGAATCCCATACGACTGATCTTATTTACTCTAAAAAAGATAATAAGATTTTGTATTGAATCGAGGAATCGCATACGACCGAGGTCACACAACTTCATTAAAAAATAGTAAACATAATAAGATTCTCTAAAAGATATCTATATGGTCTCTAGAGACCACTTCACCATCTCTCGGTTCTTCATAATAACAGATCCCTCGAGAACTTGTAGGATCCCTCTTTGACATCTCATCCGCTTCAATGTTTAGTTCCATGTATATATGTGAAAATCCAATTCTGTCGAAGGCAGCAACAAAATCCAAGATTATTTGACCCCAATGTTGATGAACAATACTACTAATGACCAATACTTCAGATTCCCCCTTTGCCCAATATCCAATTAATTACCACCTCAGAATCTCCAAATACCTGAAGATAGTCCATACCCAACTTTAAAGCCAAAGTCAACAAAGTCCACAAGCCCAACATATCTACTTTTGTATTCTTTCCCACACCTCCAACCATCTATCCTCTGAAATAACTAAAATGGTTCAGTTGTAAAACAAAACTTA
This sequence comes from Picea glauca, assembly GCA_000966675.3. Taxonomy (NCBI): domain Eukaryota; kingdom Viridiplantae; phylum Streptophyta; class Pinopsida; order Pinales; family Pinaceae; genus Picea; species Picea glauca. The sequence goes on along the minus strand of JZKD02S1672856.1, from coordinate 27,164 downwards.
CTCCACAAAATCCTCGTTGGGATGCACCATCGAAAAATCCTTTGACAAGAAAATATGTCATATGTAGACCAGAAATAATCCTTTTAGATTTCAACTTAGGCAATTTATGATGTTCATAGAAAGAGAATTCAATATTGTTCACCATGATTTCCAAATAATAAGCCTTATTTTTAAAAAGTAAGGAGTTTTTGTAACACTAAATCCCCCAATAGGTAAACCCCGTAAGAGCCCTCAAAGAATTATATCTATTGACCCAAAATTTTAAGTTAAATTCCAAAGATATCCCTCCCCAAACACCATTTGTATTCAATAAACATCGCAGCATATGAAAAATGTTTTTGTAAAAGGACAATGAACAAACAGAGCTTCAACAAATTCTTCATCTGACTTACAAAGGCAACAAACTCCAGGACCTTGCCATCCTCTTTTCCTCAACGTATCCCAAGTCAGGATCTTTTTATTTAAACACAACCACATGAAGCACTTCATCTTTACAAGAAGATTCCAAGTCCAAATCTTCTCCGACCATTGGGGAGCTGGAACAAATTTATAACATTAAAATCATAGAGTATAAAGCATTTGTTGAGACAGAAGTCGATGGATGCATTGTCCACACTATACTACCAATTGCAGAGCCCAAACAAATTCCTTCCTTGTGAAGACCAACAATATAATAATCCCAACAAATGCTCTAGAAACCACTTAATCCCAAAGTCTATGTTGAAATCCAGACTACAGATCCTCCAAATACAAATCAACTTCCCAAACACTGATCCGGGGTGTGAATTCCTAAGGAGTTCAAATAACGCACCATCAAATTAGGTAGTAAGTAGTTATCTTACCCTCCAATGAAAGGATCGATCCCAACACAAACCAACCTTCCATTACTGATATTCCATGCAACCAACTACCCTATCCAATGAAAATGTTTGACAAAATCGCGCCAAACAATGGAACCACTAACATGATTGTTAGCATAATTTCTGATCCAATCGAACAAGGATTTCCTTCGAAAGTATTTGGCCCTTAATATTTCTCCCCATGGGCCATTACCACTCAGACCAATCCATATTGTCTTCAAAACAAGATCAATATTAAACCATTTAATATTTTTGATGCCCTAGCCACCTGAAACTTTTATCTTTGAGATCGAGTCCCAAGAAGTCAGGTGTATTTTACTTTTTTGATTTACTGCACCCGACCACAAGAACTAGAAAATATTACTTCGAATAGTCTTATTGATGGACGAGGGGACCACAACCAAAGAGAACCAATATACAAGAATGTTGGACAATACATAATTAACAAGGGTAATTGTACCACCCAAATATAACCAACTATAACACCACACATTTATCATGTGCTCAATTTTTTTAATAATACAATACCAATCCTTGACCAAATACTTATTTGGTTTTAACAATAAGCCCAGGTATTTCATACCTGATTCAAAGTCTCCATCATTAAATGGAAAAAAAACTCTGAATTTGATTTAAAACCTCCTGGCTAATATAATGACAAAGAAAAGTGGATTTTGAGGGACTCACTTTCATACCAGTCGCTTCACAGAACAACTTAAATATAGATAAGAATTCATGACATTCACTAACACTTCCATTTCCAAAAATTAGGATATTATCCACAAACAAAAAGTGAGTAGTGAAATTCCCAGAACAAATTTAAATGCCAGATAACTTACCATCTCTTCTTGCATTATTAATTAGGATACTCAACCCTTCAATAACCAGGAGAAAAAGTAGGGGTGACAAGGGGAAACCCTGTTGAATGTCTCTGCTTCCTTTGAATTTTTTTGTAGGAATCTTATTGATAAGTATAGATAAACATGCAGAAGAAACATTGCCCATAATCCAGTTTGTAACATTTAATGGGAGACCGATTTGTAGGAGAAACAATCTCAAGAAATTCCAATTTACCCGATCATACACTTTCATAAGATCCATTTTAAGAATAAAATCCTTCGTCTTTTTTGTTTTGATTGAATGCAAACCCTCCTGTGCCAATCCTATAACTTCCATTATATGTCAATTCTTGACAAAACCCAAACTGTTCTTTTCTCATAAAATGAGACAAAAACGATTTTATTATGTTTGCAATGATCTCAGAGTTTAGTTTATAAATGAGGTTACACAGGGAAATTGGTCTAAAATTCTTGAAAGACTCGAGTCTACCAGATTTCAGAATAAAAGAAATAAATGTATAAATTATTTCTCCCAATGTATTCTCAATTTTCCTTATATCTTCAACCATATCGACCAAGTCCTTTCCAAAAATGTCGAAAAAACTAAGAAAAAATTCCACAGGCCAACTGTCTGGACCAGGACTCTTAGATTTTGCAAAAAAATTTAAAGCAGATTCCACCTCTTCCAACAAAACGTCCTTCCCAATTAAACCACCTTCCTCATCTATAAAAACCCTTGGGTAATGTTGAAACACACACAATTGAGAAATAATATTATCATTCCCAAGATCCCTAAATAACTCAGAAAAATATTTGATAGCTTCATTGTGCAAATCCTTTGAAGAACTCACCCAAACTTCACCATCAGTCAAAATGTCCCATACAAAATTCTGTTTTCTTATGTAATCTGCATAAACATGAATTTTTTTTGTATTGTTGTCCCCATGTTTTATCCAAATACCCCAAATTTTTAATCGCCAAGTGTCTTCCTCATTTTTTAGTATCTAATATTTTCTGCTACTTAAAGACTTTAATTTGTCTAAATCCTTGTTAGAGAAAACACCATCAAAGTTCCCAACCAAAATGTCTTCAATTTCATCCTCAATTTCAACCAATTCCAATTGTAATCCCTTCTTTTTTTCCTTTTCCCACGAGATAAATCGTTTCTTTAGAGAAGAAAGTTTTCTAACTAATTATCTCATTGTCAATTCCTCAGGATCCAAATCCACCTCTTCTCAATGCAAACAAACAAGTTTAAGGAAATTACAGTCGTCCAACCAAACCTCATTAAACTTAAAAGGATACTTGTGCATTATAGATTCCACTTCAAACTGAAGACAAATTGGACAATGATCAGAAATGTCCAAGTTCACAACCCATGATCTAACCTTATCCATCTTACTCATACGATCTTCTGCTAGAAGGAATCTATCCAACCTTTTTTTAAATCCCCCCCGAATTACTCCTCCCATTTCTCCATGTAGGAGAAAATTTTCCAGGAAGCATATCAATTAGTCTATAATCAACCATCATCTGACCAAAGTATCCAGGCAAAGCATCCGATATAGCCCAACCTCCTGAGATCTCAATAGAGGCCACCGTAAATTTTAGATAACCACAAAAGAGGAGACCAAGATCAAAAAGAATACCATGTTGTTGTATCATGTCCCAATATCCTTGTCTCCCCAAAAAAGGGTGTAACACACCCAACCCAATTCCATGAAATGTGCAAACTATGAGAACCTTTATTCCCCAATATACCTATATTGGTCATTGTACCCATGGTACTCTTTACTCATGCATTTTCTTGCAAGTATAACTCATCCTTGACTGGCATAAACTTCCTCTCTCTATTGTTCAAATTCTTCTTTCCTGAATCTTACCCCGCTTGGGTAGCAATAGCATACAACAACCACTCACACTTGTTTACATATCTTTAGGATAATGGAATATTTTCATAAGGGATTCTTACCAAATTCCTTCATACCTTATGCCACATAGGTATGGACATTTTTATACCAGTTATGGATTCTAGAACCCTTTATGATATTACCTCATTAATGGTGCTTTATGGGGACCTTTAAATCCCCTTCAACAATCTTTTGACAACCACCTTCTCATTGTCATCCTATGCTTGACATTGTGCATCATTGGCAACTATCTTCCTTAACAGTTCCAATTTCTTTCTACAAATGAGATACATCGTAAATATGTTAGTCATAATGTAAAATAAAAATGCAAGTATCATAGCTTTTAAATCAATAAAACAATTTTTAGATATGTCCTAGCATATCTCTATGCACCTCATAACATTATCCTTAAGGCTTCCATGATTGCAACACTAGCAATTCTCAATTGTTTCCTCATTCATACAACCATCATCATTACGGTGTCAAAAAATTCACTTTCATCAGCATACCATCTTTCTCGTCCTAGAGAAAAACATAATATACAACAAGAAAGGATTTAAGGCTCTTCCCTTTTCCCCACTCCATCTACACAGCTCGGGACCTTCAGTCCAATTGGGTTATTTTCCAAGGCCTCACTTCCTTTTTTTAATATGGCTTCAACCAAGCCTATTCATTCAAACTTACTTACTTACTTATTCTCCTTTATCCAACTGTACTTGTTATTTATAGTGTCTCATCTAAGACCTACAACTCTGTAAGCAATTCATAGTTCTTAGGGTGGAAAAATTGTTCCTCCTTTTTCCTTTTCTTTTCTTTTGCAATTACTCCATGTTGGGATCTTCTTACCCTTTTCCTTGAGCAGCCTTGGTTAGTCTCACCCTAACTCTTAAGATACATTAGAATTCTTTAATAACAAACCTTTTGTTCATAATGATCCATGAACATGTGCACACTTCACCTGACCATTCGGTTATCAGAATGGTATACATTCGTTGGTTAGTTTTCCACTCATATATTTTGTTTTAGAATGTAATCCATGATTTCTTATATAAATAGGCTTGTATCCCGTTGCTCAATTCTCATCAGTCATTAAGGTGGTGACTTTATTCCCCTGACAGAGTCTTCACGCAGTTCTTCCACAGGGAACTCCTTCAGCATGCAAATTCTGTATTGCATATCCTTCTCTATCTGTGATGACCTCAACCTTGAGTTAGCTTCAACTATTTACCAAATATTCCATAATGAATATAAACATGCATCTTTGTTATGCATCCAGATTATTTGTCCATGCATATTCCTTGTTTTTCTAGATTACATCCATGATGCACTTAACCACATGCATAATCATAAATAATTTAACTTATGATTGTTCACAATTGTTCTCATGCAGTCCTCAAAGGATTAATCATGATTCCTTTTGTCATGAAAACATATCCTCCTTGATCATTTACTCTTCCATCTATTTATACTATCCTTTCCCGCGGGAATGGAACACAGTCCCCTCAAGCTATTATTCAAAACCAATCTTTCATGACTCCTCAGAATAGAGTCGTCCATGCATCCATGGTATTCATTCAATCTTGGAAAGTATATTTCTTGCCTTACATATCACTCATCAAGGAAACCATATTGTTCCTTTAGTATACATATATTCTTAGATCATACATGTGCATCACTTGCACATTTAATATCATTCATGCCTAGCCCAAACATACATCATGCAAGCTCATTGCTTGCATCCTTTCCATGTCATATATACACATGGACATATTAGACCTCCAAATCCTTCTCCCAAGTATATTATTTCCAGTCTTAGGACAAGTTCCATAGAGATACTCAACACTAAGATTCCCTTTCGTTTGGGAGCTTGCATTCATTCACATGCTATCCACATGGCCATTTTAACAGACATAATCATAAATATGCCCCTCTTTTCCGTATGACAAAAAATAGCAATAAATTATTCTTTCCTCTAGTGTTATAAGATGACTCAATCACCCGGAAATATTATCTGGGAAAATACAACAGTTCCCAAAGGAAACAATATAGCTTATCAAACTTCTTTTTCATGCCTCAACCATTCTTGGTCAACATATTTCTACAAGGGAATCTTTTCCTAAACTCCCTCTTACAGATATTTCCATATGGTTATCATCCACCCGTGGATGTCAATATGACCCATTGATCAATCCAAAGGTGTTTGAAACCTCCTTAATTGTACCTTACGTTGGTCTCTCATAAATCCTTACATTCCTATCGTATTAAGCAAATAGGCCACAATATTATCAACCTTCATTCTTGTTGTTAACTCCTATTGTCTTTAGGTCATGCTCATCTAAAAGGTCCATTAGTAGACCATACCTTACAACCCACCACAGGTTATAACATGCCTAATTTTCACGTTCAATATTTTTCCATATGCATTCCTATGCATAGACATGCCCTTGAGTTATCATGGATATACACTCCATTAACATAACCATTTTCTTTTGAAATTTCTCTTATCGATTCACTTCTATCTTCATGAAGGTTGCTCTCAATCTATTGGGTTCCTTTTTACTTTCTTACTGGATTGATCAATATTGGGTTCTTTCTTACTTTCTTACAAACTCTAGGAGCTGAAGGATACAGATGGCGAATTTTTGAGATTGAAAACAATTTGAATGATAGTTTAGTTGTTAAATCTTTATTATCAAAGTTGTTTAGTTAGATTTGACTTGCTATTTTTACACACAGATCCATGTTTTTAGGATCTGTAAAACTTATTGTAAGAGGCTATAAATGCCTATTTTTGCTAAGAGACAAGGGTTCAAACTGGGAGATATTTTTATGCTATTGTATAGACTCTTTTTGCAGAAATAAAGTTCAATTTCCTTTCGTTTTCAATATCAGAATTGTCCATCTTTCCTCTTCTGTACTTTGTTTCAGTTTATTTTAGTTCATGGAGACTGTTATCTCTTTATTGAGCTCATAGACTTGAAATTAAAGGATTCCTCTCTATCTTTCATTAAGCCCTACATTCATTTGTATTTGGCAATCAAGAATAGTGTTCTTCATTCCCCCTTTTCAAATTACTTGATCTGATTATTGTTTCCTGGAAGCACTGTTTCTTTAGATGTGTGAGGAGTTGTTTATTTCATTGATCATTAAAGACCCCATTGTACCAAACACATAAAAACCATTATTTCTAAGTTACCAAGCATCCTTAGCCTACAACCCTAAGGAGTTTCTTGGAGTGATAACAAATTGGCGCCATTGTCGGGGAGACGAAATTCAAGTTCTGTTTTCCTAGGATACGACACAGAGCTGATCTTTGATGATAGACAAAGATTAGACATTTTCAGTTGGTTGTAATCATCTATCTGGCGACTCCACAAGTTCATCCTGGCTCCTAAGAGGATCAGTACTAGGGTGAATCCTCAAGAATCACCGATCACTCCAGTGTCCAATCCAGAATCAATTCTCAGAAAGGGAAAGACAATTCAAGGTCAAACTTCAAGATCAGATACAAAAGTTAATCCTCTTTTTAGTTCTGGAAAATCTACTACAGAAAAATTTGAGTTCTTTTCAGAGAACACTGATGAAAAAATAGTTGTAAATACTGTAGAAGAACAAACTCTTTTTGATCAATAGAAAAATCCTAGTGATAAAAAATTGATAGACTATAATTTGATTGAAAAAAACATCTAAGACTTTAGAAAGAAGCCACAGTTCTTCTTCCCTTGAGTCTTTCCACTCTCAGCAACAAGAAGATCACTTGAACATTTATACTAGCCTCCTTGTTGTTGAACATCTCCTCCAAGAGCTATCTACTAAGGTTGAAGAAAATTTAGCTGGACAGCTTGCAAATTTTTACAGAGCCTCTTATCAGACCTCTTTCCCATTAGAAGATTCACCTCTTTCACATTCCTCCAGTGTTGAAGACTTGAAGAAGAAACGATCATTTTCCCCACCTCTGATAGTCATGGCTGCACCACCTCCTTTGACTAAGATGCAACAAATCCTAGCTGCTAGATATGCACCACTCATATTGCCAAACCCAGTAGCAGCCATGCCAATGAGAGACTATCAGAAATATATGCCCAAATTCACAGGCGAAGGTGATGTGTCTGTTGAAGAACATATTGAGGCTTTTTACAGCTATGCAGAGAACCTTAATATTGAAGAAGAAGATGTTTGGACACGTGTTTTTGTCCAAAGTCTAGATGGCCAAGATGCTAGAGTCTCTAACCTCTGAGATATCTAAGCTCAAGATCGAAAATAAATAGCTTGTGAAGGGAAGAGGCACTTATGATTCTGCAGGCAGAAATTCGAATCAAAATCCAAATAACTTCAGAAGAAATAATCAGCCAACTCAGATCTTGCAAAGAGAAAAGAATTCTACTGAAGATCAGAGGATTAAGGTCCCTCATCAAAATGTTGTGATGGATGAAGACAATGGTGAAGATCAAGAGGATGGAGAAGGTGACATTCATTATGTTGGAGAAGAGACAGGGAAATCGTATCTAACACAACAAGACTATGAGGAATCATTGATGACAGAACAGACAAAAGATGATCTTATGGGTGATGGAATTTTCACAACAGAAGATAAGAATAGATATAACCTCTGATCCAAATCTAATACTACTCAACAAGATGCACCATCCTCTCCTGAAAAGAACACAGCCCCTATTAAGAAAAAAGATCAGACATCAGAGGATCAGCAAGAAAATCCTTCAAAAGTGAAAGCTTTAGCTCCTCCCAAGAAGACGGATGCCCCTGTCAAGCATCAAACTCCAGAAAGTCAGCCTCTTGTTGAACAACAAAGAAATCAGGAATCTCCTTCAAATCAGGTAAAGGTTTCTGATAAAACTTCTGATAAAGTTCCATATTCTTTTAATTTTGAGGCTGAAATACAAAAAATAAAGATTCCTATTCCTCTAGTCGAGCTAATGAAAAATGAAATGTTCAAAAGGGATATCCTCAAAACTCTAGATCCCCAATATATATCCCTTTCTGCTGATATCCTCAACATATATGATGATAATCTAACCATTACTCTGGGCCAAATGGTAGAAGACAGAGATGAAAGATGTCCTCCCTTTTACATCTCTTTAAATATTCATGAGAAAACACTGCATAACTGTTTGTTGGACTCTGGTGCTTCACACAATTTGATGCCAAAGGCAGTCATGGATGAGCTTGGGTTGGAGATCACCAAGTCTTATCATGACCTTTTCTCTTTTGATTCTCGAAAATTCAAATGTCTTGGGATGATTAAGGATTTGGCTGTAACCTTAACCCAAGCATCAATGAAGACTATGGTGATGGATATAGTGGTGGCCAACATACCTCCTAAATTTGGATGTCTACTATCAAGATCGTGGATGAAGAGACTATGTGGCACTCTTCAGATGGATCTCTCCTATGCTACTATCCCTGTTTTTGGAGGGGTGAACAGAAGGCTATACAGGGAATCTCAGTTGGCATATGTAATCAGTGATGAGAAAAATCCATCAAATCATCCTATCTATTCGGTCGACACAGGTATGGGATCTTGTATTTTGCAAATTGATGATTCATTACCTGATACATTGCTGCTCAGAAAACCCACAGATCAGACCACAGTTCAACCACTTGAGACAACAGAAGACGATCTTTGGACCATGTTCTTTGACGGTGCTTGCACTAAAGAATCAGAAGGAGCAGGAGTGGTATTGATTTCCCCTTCTAAGAAAACTTCTCATTTGTCCTTTAAACTCGATTTTAGAGTGACTAATAATATTGCTGAGTATGAGACACTACTTTTGGGACTGAATGCAGCCAAAGAGAGGAGAATTAAAAAATTGCAAGTGTTTGGAGATGCAGATTTGATTATTCAGCAGGTGAATAAGTCCTTTCAAGCGAAGCATGTCAGGCTGAAGGCATACAGAGATGAAGTGTTGAAGGAAATTCATGATTTTGTAGAGTTTAAAATTACATATGTACCTAGAGCAATGAATGAATTGGCTGATTCATTGGTTGTGTCTACTTGTGCATTCATACCCCCTCTGCCTCATAAATTAACTTACGAAATTCAAGTTAAATATAGGCCCTCTCTCCCTGATAATGTAAAATTTTGGAAGGTTTTTGAAGACGATGTTGAACTCACTAGATTTCTTGCAGTGATAGATGAGTTTGCAGATCTGCAGATTGATCAGGAGAATAAAAATGACAATGAAATTGAGAAGCCAGAATTCAAAAGCAAAATCACAGCACATGAAATAGTCCAGTTGTCCACCAACATAATTCCTAAAGGTTTGGTCCCGTTGGAAAGGTTGTTCGATAATAATGATGTTGTTGTCAAATTGGAAAAGGGGGAAAAAGATTCAGAAGTTTTGCAGTACAATGTGGCTAGTGAGAAAGATCCTAAACATGTCAACTTAGCCTCACATTTGACTGAAACACAAAGGGCTGATTATGGAGAATTGCTAAAGGAATTTGCAGACATCTTTGCTTGGCAGTATGATGACTTGAAGAATTTTGACACAGAGGTGATTCAACATAAGATTCCCTTGAATAAAGACACCAAACCATTCAAGCAGAATCTTAGATCCTTCAACCCTTTGTTGCTGCCTACAATGGAAAGGGAAATTAAGAAATTGTTGGATGCCCGCATTATCATTCGTCTCAAGTATTCAGAATGGATTGTGAATCTTGTTCCGGTTAGGAAGAAGAATGGGGAGATCAGACTCTGTGTCGACTTCAAAAATTTGAATAAGTTCTCTAGGAAGGACAACTACCCTCTTCCTAAAATGGCAGAAGGTGTCAGGATCAAAGGTGATGTCTTTTATTGATGGGTTTTCCAGATACAACCAGATTGTTGTCCATCCGGAAGATAAGGAAAAGAATGCTTTTACCACTCCATGGGGTACGTTTATGTACGAGAAGATGCCCTTTGGATTGATGAATGCAGGAGCGACATTCCAAAGGGAAATGGACATTGCTTTCGTTGGAGAGAAAGATAAATTTGTCCTGATTTATCTCGATGATATCATTGTTTTCTCAAGCAGCCATGAACTTCATTTGCAACATTTAAAAAGGACATTTCTGAAATTTTGAAGGTATGGCATTTCTCTTAATCCAAAAAAATCAAATTTTGCACTTAAGGAAGGGAAATTACTTGGGCATATTGTTTCAGCTGATGGGGTAAAAATTGACCCAAAGAGGGTAGAAGCAATTAAAAATCTGTCTCTTCCTAGATCAAAGAAGGACATTCAGTCTTTCCTTGGGACTATTAACTTTGTCAGAAGGTTTATAGTAAATTTTGCTGAACTCACAAAGCATATCACTTCTATGTTGAGAAAAGACTCTGAGGTAAAATGGACGGAAGCAGCCAGACATTCATTCAATTCCATCAAGGAAGCCATCACAACAGCCCCTGTTTTGATCAGCCCCGATTTCTCCAAGGTATTTTACATTTTTTCATTTTCTTCCAGTGATACAATCACAACAGTACTCTTGCAGAAAAATGTTGATGATCAGGAGAAGCCGGTTGCCTTCTTCTGTAAGGTCTTGAGGGACGTAGAGGTGAAGTATGAATTGTTGGAGAAACAAGCATATGCACTTGTCAAGTCATTGAAAGCTTTCAGAGCTTACATTCTTCAAGAAAAGGTAATAGCTTTCATTCCCTCCAGTTCAGTTAAAGATGTTCTTGTCCAACCCGACATTGATGGAAAAAGGATTAAATGGATAGCAAGGTTGATTGAATTCGATGTTGAAATCAAACCAGCAAAACTTGTGAAGGGTCAGATCCTTGCCAAACTTCTGGCAGAGAAAATTGCAAGCTGGTCGAAATAAATCTGGTAAGCATTAATGCAAAAAATGATCAGTCTTCAGAGGATAAAGAAGGTGAGAAAATGCAGGTCTCGGCTCACTTAGCTGATTGCAAATGGTACAGTCATATTATTCAATTTCTGCAAACTTTATCAGTCCCATTAGATTTAACAAAAACTCAAAGAAGGGCTTTGAAACTAAAAGCCATAAATTTCTGCATCAATGACAACTTGTTGTTCTGGAAAAATCCCATAGGTATATTGTTGAGATGCGTAAACCAAGAAGAAGAAGCTAAGGTCATGATTGAATTTCACAATAGTGAATGACGGGGACATCACTATTGGAAAACCACAGCATACAAAATCTTAAGATCTGGTTACTATTGGCCATCCTTATTCTCAGATGTGTATGAGTTTGTGAAAACTTGTGACAAATGTCAAAGATTTGAAGGTAAACAACAGTTGAAGTCTCTTCCCCTCAAACCTATAGTGGTCACAGGGCCTTTCCAACAGTGGGGCCTGGACTTCATAGGTGAAATTCATCCGCCTTCTAGTGGTCAACACCGGTGGATCCTGGTTTCCACTGATTACTTTACAAAGTGGATTGAGGCTATTCCCACCCGGAATGTCAATCATATTGTCATCATAAATTTTCTGCAAGAAAACATATTTTCCAGATTTGATTGCCCTAAGAGAATAGTCACTGATAACGATACTGCATTCAAAGATAAACACTTGGTGAAATTGTGTGAAGAGCTGGGAATTCAGCTGGTACATTCCATAGCTTACTATATGCAAGGGAACGAATTAGTTGAGTCATCCAACAAGAGTTTAGTCAGAATTATAAAGAAGCTTCTTGAACAAAATGCCAGAGGTTGGGATTCCAAACTGAAGTTTTCTTTGTGGGCTGACACGGTTACATGTAAGAAATCAATTGGCACATCTCCTTTCAAGTTGGTATATGGTACTGAAGCCATATTTCCTGTTCAACTTGCATTGCCGGTTGCAAAATTCTTACAAGAAACTGATTCTGAACCAAGTGATTTGACCCGGAGAATTCATAATTTGGTAGAACTACAGCAAGATAGAGAGCAACTCTTGGAAAAAACAGAATTGCATCAAGAAAGAATCAAAGAAACTTTCAACAAGAAATTCAAATCAAATGTCTTCAAAACAGGGGATTTAGTCTTAAAGTGGGATGCAGCAAGGAAGGAGAAGGGGAAACACGGAAAATTTGAGGCTCTCTAGACAGGTCCTTTTCTCATAATAGCGGTGCAGCAGAACAATACCTTTGTTCTCCAAACTCTTTCAGGGGAGGCAGTAGCAGGTGGCCCTTTTAATGGGCGCTTCCTGAAGATCTATTTCTCATAAGGCTTCCTTTGAAGCCCTGTTCTACTTGTACATATTCTTTTTCAGTTCTTTTCTTTATTTCTGTCATTTCAATAACTCCATGCCC
>JZKD02S1672855.1:1024330-1045580 GCA_000966675.3 Picea glauca | reverse complement strand
TTACCATGTCTTCTTGGAGAATTCGGAAGAGGTCTTGAATTGGTAGAAGAAGAAGAAGAAGAAGATGGAGGAGAGGGTGGTGGAGAAGCACCATTCCCTCCATTTCCATTTGGAGGTTTATCACCACTATCTCCCTTATGCTTTGAAGGGTTGGAGCCTTCACCTTGCAACCCTGCATTCCTTTCCATCAAGATCTTCATCATCTCTCTCATTTACATGACAGCCTTTCTGAGATCTTCATCTTCTGCAGGAACACGTTCATGACTTTCTTCGTGAGCTATACTTGGTGAATGCCTCCCTGAAACTTGCGGTGATGGTATATGCTTCCTCCCTGAAGGATGAGAACTTGGCTCCACAAGTTGACCTTCTCCTCTTGTGAGTTTCAACCTTGTGAGCATCAGAAACAAAACAATTGAAAATAATCAAGTATTCAAAAACCTATGTTCTGATACCAACTTGATCTAAAAATGAAGAAGACTTGTATTCTTGAAAATATTTGCAAGTTAAAATTTTATGTGTTAAAAGCAAATGGATCAAATTTGCAACACATTATTAATAGGATTTACTCATTCAAGATGCATATAAACAACAACATAATAAATGAACAGAAAACACATAACACAACAAATGATAAACGAGTTCACCCCTCTCTTAGGCTACATCTCCTGGTCCAGCTTCCAATGGATCATTTGTATTGTTTGCTCAAAGTGCTCAAAAATGTGCTTTACAATGCTCAAACTGCCAAATAGACTGCTCCAATGGATTCAGAACGTCAAAAAACCCCTAGATGGGCTTTTTTGGCACCTCGTTTGGCCCAAAATTGAAGAAGTTAGGCTTCCTGGAAGTCCCCCCTTCAAGCTTGTTGTCTCTGCATCTACAAATTGCACCCTTGTACGTTCAACCTAGCACACATGCCATTTAAAGCGTAAAAACCCGGCATCGAATGCAACCGCACAAACAGTGCGAACTGTAGGACGATTATGGGTGCGCCAGCCCCTAACCATCAAACTCGTGGGCACATGTGGGTCATAGAACCGACCGCATATACAAAAAGGGCTAACCTTTAAACTCAACTCCCCCGCGCGCTCCGTGACAAGGTCACATGTCACGGGTTATGTGACCGGAGACTTAAACATTGGTAATACCTAAACCCACACGTGTTTGAACTGTGGTCATATGTGAAACCGGGGGCTGGCTCCGCTTGTAATACAAACTCCCACGCAAACGATAGTCCATTGGTCATATGTGTAATGCAATAGAACCATGGGTCGGGGCTAAGCCCCGGCCCGACCCCCCGCCATATGTAACATTACAACAATTCAAATATATTTTAACACATATAGTTAACAAGGAACAACGCGTGGTCTGTTGGTAGGGCGGACTTTGCAAAGGCTTAACCAGTGAGGAGGTCCAGGGTTCGAATCCCACAGACTCAATATAGTTTTGAACCAATAACCAATACAATGGTGCCACGTGGCAACCCATGACTGGGCCACGTGGCACCGTACCATTCATCCATTAAATTCCACGTGTTGCATTGCGATTCGACCATATCTGCCAATAGATGATTGCCACGTCACCAGCTTCCCTGTCAGTGTACATCATGCCACATCACCTGTACGACCTATGCCATGTCATCCTGTACGGAATGTACGGACTACACAGTCAGCGTCCTTTTTTTTTTACCTATTTGACGATTCGAATAGATCGCGATATCTCTCGCTCTTTACATCCGTTTGAACCCAAATGAGTTGTGTTGGGTTCGCAATGATGAGGCCTACGCTCTCGTTCGATTTGAAGTGATTCCAAGCACTTTGAATTTTTGAGCAAAATTTGATCCCCTAATCATGGACCCTCTATCATTTGATAAAGTCACCCAAGCCATTGATGCTCCTACAAAAAAAGAAGTAAACACAGTAAGTTACTTCCCTTTCCAAGATTTTGATGATGCTTTGTTTTATGATTTGGAAAGTGAAGAAGTACTAGAGGAGCCCTTGGATGCATTAAATCCTTCATGTTATGATAAAGGTAATAACATTATTGACAATATTGATTATTTCATACATGTTGGAAGACATAAGTGGGATGTGATTGGTTCTAATGAGGATCCCATTTATGATATGGAAGGACATTTCCAAGTGTTTCCTCTACAACTATCATATGAGGTTAATAATGATTCTGACATATGGCAACAAGGAAATGATATAGTTATAGACATCTCCAAGGGTGATCTAGTTCTATTTTCTCTTGATGTTTTTTGGTCATACCTTGAATATTTTGATGAGTACTCCTTCAAGCACTTGGATTTATATTATGAAGAATATTATAAACCACCATTGTGATTAGATATTGATAGAGGTGAGGACATTGCTTTCCTAAAGCAGGGTACTAGTGACAAGGTTCCCCATCCCCCTTCGATTACTTTACCTCGCTATGTCATTAAGGGTATAATTGAAACATGTCCTTTGTTTTGAGTTTTATCCTGGGCAAAGCCTTCTTTTAGAATCCAAGGGCAGGTTGAATACCTTAGAAGCTGTACAGTGCTGATGTGGAAATGCCAACCTAGAAGTGCAACTAGGACATAGGGAAACCTAAGGTGACTTGGGATAAAACTAGGTCGTATGAATTGCCTACGCGGAAAAAACATGTGGCATTTGAATTTGGCTCCTTCACCTAAGAGTTTATTCATAATTGGGGATTTTCGATAGATGTGTTCTTTGACCAATAGGTCCTATACCACCAATGCTGAAGAAGTATTGAAGATCGATGATCGATGAGATGTTGAAATAAAAGTTCTTGTATTATGCCCCTCGAAACTTGTTGATGCCGAAAATGCATCAGTGATCAGTGATCGACGATGTATCAACGCAAAAATTTCCACAATTTAAATATTTGGGATTTCACTGAATCTGAAAAATGCATCCGTAATCGGTGTTCGAAGGTTCGTTATGGCCCATGTAAGTGTTTTTCCCTTTAATATTTCGCCGACGCCGATGGGATATCAACAATTTTATGAAAACTTCTTCGTGAACATAGTTAGCAATCGACACACTCCTCCTTATTTTTTTCCAATGTCGATGATACATCGTTGATCGATGATTATCATTGCTACGTGGTCATTTTATTGCTTAGACTTCATCGATGCCGAAAATAGGTGTGTGGGTCACAATTTTAGCTATGTATTCTTAGTTAAAATGCCAAGTTATTTTTAGAGACAAGTTTCAATTAGTTCAATGACGAGAAATCCGATTGTGAATGATGGAAAAAACACAACCAACACATAACCCCATTCATTTCTACAAAACTGAATATTCAGACAAGAAAAAGTGGTACCCAAAAGAAAAAATCTCAAAAACTTTTAGGGTGTGTTGAGGGATCAACAAATGGAGATTCTATGGGCAAAAAAAAAATCTATGTTTCTTCCCTCGAGCTTAGCTTGTGCAAAACTTATTTGAGAAAAAATCATACCTTGTTTCCAACTGAATTTTCGCATCCATGCATACACAAATTCCTAGGTTTGCGAATCCAGATCAGCCGACGAGGTTCAACTTTTCTTCCACCTTTGTTCCTTTTGACCACAATCCACGTCCTTCTTTGACACGAGCCGGGTAGAGTGTCCATTGGTCTGAGGCATTTTAGTTAATACTCCCTAGAATTGTTGTTTCTCCACTGCCAGTGAGTGTCCATAGCCCCGACAAAGTTATTTGCATACCCTTTCAGACTTTGCACTCTCTGAAATTCAATTTATGTTCTTTAGGGAGTAGTGCGAAGAGTGAGCCAGAGAGGAGGATGTATGTTGTCAATAAAGGATCTTTGTTAAGGTGGAACTTTCCCCAGCTCCATCCATAGGTATGTGTGATCCTTTCCAACTTGCCAAATTTTCTTTTAAGCTTCACCAAACCACTAGGTGGATGATTTCATTACTTACTGAGATGGTGCGCCCATAAAGACAACATGAGGGATGTTTTTGGAATTTTGAGTCTATTCAACCTCTCTTATTCTACATGCAAGCGTAGGTCAGGAGAAAAGTCTGTATCATCATATTGACTCAAGAAATACTGAAGTGAATCATTCTTTTGCAACACACAACTCACTCAAAAATCGAAATGAAAAAACGGAAAATAATCAAACAATTATCAAAAAAGGAAACAAATTTTTTTTAGGAGAAGTATCGTTTTAAGGATTGGCCATTCACCGGGAGGGAATCTGGTTCACCTCTCAAATTTTGCGACCGATACATGCCTGCCCCAATTTTCTCAGATACCTGGAAAGGTCTGATCCATAGATTTTGGAATTTCGAATGTTTTCTCTTATGTTCGTTTGCTCTATCCCATTTCAGTACTAGGTCTCCTACTTCAAAGATCTTCTCTTTGGCCTTATGCTTGTCAAACCATATTTTAACTCTTTGTTGATGACCAGTGAACTTAGATTTATCTTTCTCCCTTTCCTCTTCAAGCATGAGGAAGGTATCAATTATTTGTTGAATAACTGATGAGTGTTTTCCTCTTGAATCCTGAGCAAGCTACAGTGATGGAATATACAACCCATTTGTGAGAATGGATTCTTGTCCGTATACTATAAAGTATGGAGAGTTTCATATAGCTTCCTTGGGTGTTTCTCTATCTTCCCATAAGGAATTATGAAGCAATCTATGCCAGTTCCTTTGATTGTCTGCAACTATTTTCTTCAAGATCCTCACTAGTTTTTTATTAGTTGATTTTGCTACCCCATTTCCTTGTGGGTAGTAGTTTGCAGAGTATCTTATTATGATCCCTTTGTCCAAAGTGAACTCCGTTAATAGAGTAGAAGAAAAGTATGCACCATTGTAAAAAATGAGAATAGAAGGCATCCCAAACCTTGTGATCAACTATTATTCTATGAATTGGAATACAACCTTTTCGCTCACATGAGTCAGAGGGATGGCCTATGTCCATCTTATGAAATAATCTGTAGCAGTCAGTATATATTTATGTTGTTTTGAATAATTTAGAGTAATCACCCCTATGACATCTAACCCCCATTGCTCGAACGGTCTGGATATGGTCACTAGTTGGAGTGGGACATTTTCCCTTTTTTCTCTACAACTGCCCTCTTTTCTCTACCCCGTATGAATTTCCTATGTGGCAAAGACACGTGGCATTTGAATTTGTCTCCTTTGCCTAAGAGTTTATTCAGAATTGGGAATTTTCATTAGATATGAACTTTGACCAATAGGTCCTATCCCACCGATGTCGAAGAAGTATCGAGGATCGACGACCGGTGAGATGTTGAAACAAATGTTCCTGTATTACGCCCCTCGAAACTTGTCGATACCGAAAATGCTTTGGTGATCGATGATCGACGATGTGTCAATGAGAAAATTTCCACAATTTAAATATTTGGGATTTCACTGAATCCAAACAATGCATCAATAATCGGTGATCGAAGGTTCGTTATGGCCCATGTTAGTTTTTTTCCCTTTCATATTTCGCCGACACCGATGGGATATCAACAATTTTCTTAAAACTTCTTCACGAACATAGTTATCAATCGACGCACTCCTCCTTATTTTTTCTCGATGCCGATGATACATCGACAATCAATGATTATCATTGCTACGTGGTCATTTTACTGCTCAGATTTTGCCGATGCCAAAAACAGGTGTGTGGGTCACAATTTTAGTTGTGTATTCTTAGATAAAATGCCAATTTCTTTTTAGAGAAAAGTTTCAATTAGTTCAATGAATTCAGAGCAAGCCGATTGTGACCGATGGAAAAAACACAACCAGTGCATAACCCCATTGATTTTTACACAACTAAATATTCATACAAGAAAAATTGGTACCCAAAAGAACAAATCTCAAAAACTTTTAGGGTGTGTTGAGGGATCAACACAATACACCCCATGCCCAAACACTTCCCCCTGTGCCACATCACACACACTTACATGACCTAGATTGTCTCACACCTAGGAAACACCCTTGACTTAAGGAGGATTAGCCTAATAGGACACCATGAGACCTTCTCCAAACCTAAATTTTTAAACTGCATAACGTCTTTGAGAATTTGTCTAGGTAAAGGGGGTTTTGATGCACATGGTTGGGTAATTTGATTATTAGATGTATTGAAATTGCTATGATCCCTGTCACTTATGAACCCCCGGAGGGAGTACTTGTTGTTTTTGTAGGACTTTTCTCGGTGGAAAGGTACATATGGGGAATGATTAGCTCGGACCTCCATGGGGATGAAATCCCACAAATGGATGTTGTGACCCCAACCAGGGGTAGAGAGACATCAGAGAATTTCACCAGGAGGAAAGAAGGGTGTTTTACTGGAGACACCTCGGAAAACCTAAACCCAGGGTGATATTTCTTCGCCTAGATGTTGACCTTTGGGAGCCCATGATGACACCTTTATGACCCTAGACATCACCCAAAGTCATGGTTTTCACCTTGAGGTCAATTGTGAGCTGATTGAAATGTCTGGGAATCATCCAAGGCCTTTGGAGGCCAAATGTCTTGCTTCTGGAGCCCAATGTTTCACCCTAGGGGCTCAACATCACCCTATAAGGGCATGACATCACCCTTGGAAATGATTTCAGGGGTTAATTATTTTCATTTATGTAAAAATTGGATTTTTGATGTAATTTGGCCATATCATCCTTTTTATGACCTAATTTTAATTTATGGCCATTGATACTGTATAAATAGAGAGAATATACTCTCATTTTTTCACCATCACTCATCACACAAGTAGTATGGTCTGAAATTCATCCCTCTTTATGGGTTATTGGTTGAACTAACTAGTGCACAACTTCTTGGAGATGCATATTTTGGTGAATTTTGTTGTTTCTCATTGTGGAAGATCTTCAACTAGGGTTTGGCTTGATTATTCTTGGTGAAGTAAGTAGAAAATATGAAATTTGTTTATGTAATGAATGCTTGTGGTAAATTTTACTTGGTTCATGTTAAAGTTATGAAATTGCTTGCTTAAACCCTAGGAGAGAAACATAAGTTACTTCTTTCTCTCTATAGTTTTCCACTTGTTTAAATTTCTGAAGTACACCTTGTTTAAGATGTAGCTACTAGAGCCCTAAAGTGCTATCTCTTTAGTAGTGTTACTCTACTTTCCTATTGCATTGTTTTCTCTCAATAGTCTAAGGAAGGAAAAATTCTCTAGGGCCTACGATCCCTTACTTTCTAGCAAATGTATCCCTAGGATTTGGATGCTTGAGGCCTTGGGTAGCCAACACCTCCTCCATTCATCCCTTCACCTTTGACAAAGTATTATCATTTCTACTTTGCTCCAAGTTTTTATGTTATTATTGTGACTCCATAAACCCTAAAAGGCACTAGTCTACTCATTATAGTGAATGATTGATCAAACAAACACTCAAACCTTTATCCTTGAAACTTTTACTAACATTTACTAACCCTAAACTAGACTAAATCCTTAGCTAACTTCTTGTTGTTGAAAAACATCGCTATAACCATACTAATTCAAGTCAAATTGTTTCATTTACCTACATAACTCACACTTACATCATCCATAAATCACTTGTGACAATTTCCAGTCAATCTACTATATAAGTGTTGAGTTTGCATGGTGTTTTCTTGCACTTTTGACCACTAGAATTTGTTGTTGTCGCAAAAGATTGCGACAGCCATATAACTGCAACAAATTCTCTACAAAAGTGACTTATTTTGCTAGCTAGGCATTTCCAAACTTGCTTGTGACAAAATTTTATCATTCATCTAGGTTAAATCTATTTCTTCTTGTCATTTTCAAGCATTTTCAAGGCATAATTCTTGTGTCCGTTATAAAATATTAATTTATGTTATAAACTTTTGCATTGCTGGAAATTCATATTAGCTAGCTTACTTTTTGAAGGTTTATTGTCTTAAGAAGCACTACCATGTTATCTTTGTATTTGTAAGTTGATATATTTTCTTTTTGTCTTGTTCTGGGTAGGTACACTTCATTTTACTATTTGCCTCATCCCTTAGAGACCATAAGAACCTTCTGAATTGAGTGACTAGTGAGAGGGGGGTTTTCTTGCATCCTTGCCTTAGTTATCATCCCTTTAGGTCACTGGGGATGTCTTGTTGATTTTTATATAAGAAATGTTAAGAATGAAGTTCATTCCATTTTAACATTTAACTTAACCATAACCAATAATGTTGCAGAAACCAAGATCACAAGAAGAAACACCATACACAAGAACACAATAAGTATCCTAGGAAACCCTTCTCAACAAGGGAAGAAAACCCAACCAAATCCTTTGTTATATTATTCAAGAGAAAGACCTTCACCACCAAGAAAACCTAGCACACAAGAGGGTTCTCAAACCCTAGAAGACTAGCGCCCAAGAGAGGTGCGCACTTTTCCCAAGAAGGTGTACTTGTTGAAATTTCCAAACTTGTGCGAAGGATATGATTCCACAATGGGGAATCCTTCTTTACTTATATTAGACTTGTCCTATCAATATAAGTGTCTATTGGCACAATAGGGCCGACCTCTCTAAGTCACATTATAATTAATATTAACCAGATTAAATATCTTTTACATTTATTACTAAACGCATTAAGGTGGCACTGACCTATACCCTTTACATAAAAATTAGGGTTACAGGCATGTCTAACTCTTGAACAATATATAGTAAGGGATATGATACACCCACTAGTGCTCATCCACTAGGGGCACATCCATAGAATGTCATATCTCTGGCTCACTACATTACACAAAAGAACCAGATCTTCACACGTTCAGTTGTGCTCGTTCATAGCCACGTCCACTCTACAGATCTTCTTTCCCACTCCCTCACACAGGAGAATCACCTGGAATTTTCTCGTCAACTCTGCTACTTAGAGGAGGCTAATACACCATCTACATTTATGTTCACATGATGATGCACCCAACATTTTGGGATTTCACACGTTCACCTTGTGCTTAGCCACATGCACGTCTAACTCAATAGATCGCCTTTCCCACTGGATAATCATATGGAGTTATTCTCAACTCTCTGAATGGAGGAGGTTATCTCTACGTTCTAGCTCTGTCTCAGGAAGGAACCACGTACCCTTATTAGGGGCTTTCTCTCAGGTTTGTAAGCTGAGAGAAAGACTCACATAGCTACAATGATCCACATCTTACAAGTTTGTAAGCTGGAGAATGTCTCACATAGCTGCAATCATCAACATGTCTCCCCTAGGGTAATCTTGATATATCCCTAAATAGTAAGGGGTTTCATGTTAAGGTGACAGTGATAGGTCACCCCCTCTTATGCCAATATTGCATCCACTTGCCTTGGGATTTGGGAAAGTACATATTGTGCGATAACAAAACCTATATCTAAATCTACCTTATCCATAATGAAAGATGAAGTGGGAGGCTTATATCAAAGAGGGAAAACATTAATTGGAAGTAACCTAGTGGAAAATTTAACATTACTTTAAAGTTTTTTCGAGCAAAGAAGAGTTTCTTTAAATAAAGTTGATTTACTTTTTCGAACTACTTAAAATGGAGATTTTTTTTGGAGTTGCAAAAGATAAGGTCATTCCATTGTTCCTAGAGTGTCCATAGAAATGAAGCACTGAGTACAAGGTTGATTCCTTCTATATGTTATAATTGGACAAAGTATAAACATGTTTCAAGGACATGCCATAAAATATCAACCTCTAGAAAAGATCATCCACCAATGGTTGGAAGGGATCCTCTTAGTACCCTAGATCTTATCTTTCACATTGTGAATGGTATCCAAGCTTGACAATTCCAAGGTAATAATTTTCCCGATAATGGTTTTCAAAAATATTTTCCTAATCTATTTTCCCACTCTCACACAAAGAGATGTAAGGTAGATCCGAGGCCCTTGAGTGAGCCTTGGCAAGCGTATCCTCCGACTAGTGAAATCCATGTCAAAATATTTATTTCAAACATTTTGTAAAATTTTTGGTGGTCATCCTCTAGTTTATGACACTTGAGACACCTATTGGAAATTTTGTATATTAGATTGGCATATGAGCCAAACATAGTTTACATGAAATGGATGTGGGGATTGACACCTAGAACTTAGCCATGTCGATGTTCAAAGAACTATAGATAAGATTTGGGTAAGATAAAACCTATGATCTACATGTCTCCTAAGATGGGGCACTTAATATCACTTGGGAGAAACGACAAATATTAACTTTTTAAATACTAACTTCAAACTAGGTTTTTAACTTCTTGTGTTTTTAAACTTCTCTTAAAAGACCCATCTAATTTGTACTTGTTCTTGAAGACTCACTTGCAACCAATTGATTTGGTTCCAAATGGAGGGTCCACCAACTTCCATGTCCCATTCTTAATGAGAGAATCATACTCATTCTACATGGCTTCTTTCCACTCATCATGAGAAGCAACGTCTTCAAAGGAAGTTGGTTCAGAGTTAGTAGATAAATTCAATTCACAATCATATGAAATATCAATATCATTTACATCATCTGAATATGAATTATCTATATCACCTCCATATTAAATTATGGAACTTACGGTTCTTGTATTTCCAACCTCATCAAGATGAACTCTTTCAAGTGTCTTTATGAGCCACTCTGGTGGACCTTTCTGAGATGGTCCATGTTGTTGAATTTTATGCTTGTTCATATTTCATTAAATTTATTTAACATTTCACATTAGTAGAAGCATGGATGAAGCATAAACCATATACAATAGCTATAGTAAATAACCAATATCACAAGAAGATAACCATGCAGAAGATACACAAGAATTTACCCTGGGAAACCCTCCTGCACAAGGGAATAAAACCCAACAACCTTTCACTATAATATTTGTCCAAGAGAAGATACAAGACCAGATAGAAGAATGGCGCTACACTCTAAAGATAGCACACTAGTCCAAGAGAGATAAAATACACAAGAGAGAATGATCCAAAAAGTGATGTCTCCAAATGGGAGATGACTCTCTATATATACAAGTCCAATGTGTGAGTTGTCATGTCCAAGTGGTGTCACTCAATAGGGCCGACTTGAACCTCTAGGTATTCTACACAAGGCTTGGGCCTTCTTCCTTCTCTGACATCATAGTGAAAGGTCTCATCCATCACATCACATATGGCTACAACTAATGTGAACCTGCTCATCTCGTTTAGGGGCCACAACCCACTAGAGTACACTAGGGATACAACCACATAGTGTGCACAGGTCAACCCAACTCAGTCCATCGAGGAGTATGGCCTGGAAAATATCCCAACCACATGGGATACACCCCAAGGGTCACTGGGAACCAACCCATTATGTCATCACAGGTCAACTCAACTCATTCCATCAAGGAGTAATACCTATAGAATATCTCGACCACATGGGATACACCCCAAGGATCGTTGGGAACCAACCTAGTACAACTTATCAATCCATCAATAAGTGTCATACTCAACTCAATCCATCGAGGGGTATCTTCACTTAACCCAGCTCATTCCATCGAGGAGTATGACTTGGAGAATGTCTCACAAAGTTGTGTCCATCAACATAGGTTGCTCGATTGATTGAGTTGGTGTTGAATCCTCATCAAGGTTCAAACTTTGAATTATATCAATCACATCATCCAAATGAAATTCTTTTTTTGATGAAGTGGTTGGAAATTCTTCACGAGGGGGATATGGTGCATCAAAAGGAGATTCTAGATATTATTCCATAATAGGGATCTCCCCTTCAATATGTGGAATCTCATCATCAAAATCGTGATATGTTTTCACATGAGTGAATTTGTCTATATGATCACGTTGTCCCTCAATAGCTTTGTCATTCTTGGAGGATTCAATAAAAATTACATCTCTGGAAATAATGAATTTTGTGTTTACCTCATCATTAATACGATATTCCGTGTTGGTATTTGACTACCCCAACAAGATGCACTGCTGACTCCTTGCATCAAGATTGTCTCTTTTCTCCTTAGGAATTAAGGCATAGTACGTGGAACCAAAGACCCTAAGATGCCTCATTGAAGGAATTAAACCGTACCACATTTTATGAGTCTTATTTCCAAGAGCATGACATGGACACATATTTTTCACATAAAATTCACATAGAACTCCATCACTCCAAAACATCAATTTCACATTTTTGAAAAGCATCATGGAATGAACCATACTTAAGAGGTTCTTGTTCATTATTTCAGCTACACCATTATGTTGAGGATTGTATGGAACAATGGTTTGATGATTGATCCCATGTTTGCAAATATAGTTTTCAAATTCATTATATGTATATTCTCTTCCATTATCCATACAAAGAGAGCTAATACAAGATTGAGCTTCATTTTAGATCCATACATGAAAAGTTTTAAAAGTTTCAAAAGTCCGTGACTTATATTTCAACAAGTACACCCAACACATATTAATGTAATCATCAATAAAAGTCATGATATATATATTGTCATTAGCAGATGGAGTAGGCATGGGGCCACATAAATCAGAATGTATCAATCCAATTTTTCTACATGCTCTAGAAGTAGAATCATGAAATAGTTGTTTGATATGTTTTCCAAGGATACAAACATCGCATTGCTTCAATTTCCTAGGAATAGTAGGGAAACTAGAAACACCATTCTTTGTCAACAAATGAAGGTTGTCATAATTAATGTGTCAAAATCTAGCATGCCATAAGAGACTAGATGGAAATGTACCTTCATCGTGGTGAGAGAGGTATGCAAAACTTTTTCATGAGAATATGTCCCTTTGAAATTAAGTAATCTTTCATCCTCCACTCCTATCATAATGACCATTTTTCAGAAGATTTCCTTAGAGTGGCCTTGTTGTCGAATGTGCACAAGAGACAACAAGTTCCTTTGCAACTAAAGAAGATAGAGCACATCATGCAGAATAAAATCCAAGAGTCTAGGAAATTTAAGCCTGATGGTGCCAATTCCCCAAGGTTTAAGACTCTATTTATCTACAAATTAGACTATACCATCTACATTTTCATTGAAATATTCAAAGAAGTATCTCCAGAAGGTCATCTGATATGTTGCACATGTATCAAGTGGACATGCATCTCTCTAAGAAGAAAATGAAGTGTACAACAAATCTTCAGTTACTGCAATATTGCAATGGGAAACAATATAATGAGCAAATTTAGGTGCTTTACCTTTTTTCAGGTCTGATGATTTACCTTTGTCTTCTTTCTAATCTTGCGTGTCTTTGATCTTCTCCCAAGGGATTCTAAATGTATTTTCCTCATGTCCATTCTTTCCGCAACAAACACATGGAAGATCATATCTCTCATGAGGATTGTACCTACCCCCCTACCTCTGAAATTCTTATTTTTGTGTCTTCTCTCACTGCCTTCTCCTCTAGAAGAATCATGTGATTCATCCTTCTATTTTCCAACAAGAGAACACATTTTTTGACAGCTAAAACAATGTTCTTGAACAAGAAATCACAAAGATCATGCAAAACTAACCAAATTTATTTGTTTTTATAATGGAAGTGGCACCAAAGAGACAACCAAATGAAAATCACTTCAAAAAATACATGCTAGACCAAATTCCACCATGCTCTATTCCACTATGAGGAGAGTCATCTCTGAGCTTCATGTTGAAGGAATTGTATCCTATAGTGTGGAAATAAGAAAGGCTTGAGCTTGTGAAAAGATCCATAGTTTCCAGAGAACACCAGGCCCATTCTAGGTCCTCACATAATATTTTGTATTTTACAGGAGGCCTCAAAGAGATAATGTATGGGAGATTTAAATTCCTCCGACTACCAACAATGCACATCGACGATGAGAACAATTATTGTTGACAATTGTAACAACAATACTTTTGGATTCATTCATCTATACAATTTCTTCTTACGCTACGATGATCATTATTTTTACAATTATAGTGAGGGTAGTTAGATTAATGGTGCTTGTAGCCTGCCAAATAGTTATTTTCTAGAGTTGTTTTCATATGTTGTTTTAAATGTGCTCTCAAATATTATAAAAAAACCGTGCATAATCCCAACCTATCTTCTGAAATTGAATTTCAAGCACTTTAATCTTCATGATGCAACTCTATTTATCAAGAAAGTTGGAAAAACTAGTGTATATGTTATAGTGTATGTAGATGATTTGTTGATAACATCAAGCAAAGAAAACTATATTGCATCCATAAAAAAAAAATTCAAGAAAGGCTTTGAGATGACATATTTGAGACATATTCAATACTACTTGGGCATTGAAGTGACTCAAAATCCAAAGTACATATTCATCTCCAAAAAGAAGTACATTGGAGAATTGTTGAACAAGTTTGGCATGACTGAGTGTAACCCTCTTTCTACTCCAATGGAATGTAATTTGAAGCTCACATCAAAATAAGGACATGAATTTGAGGATGCAACCAAGTACAAGCATCTTGTGGAAGTATTATCTACCTTACCACCACCAGACCAGATATTTCACTTGTTTTTTGGATTCTTTTCGGGTTCATGTAAAAACCTTGTGAAGAACATTGGTCTATTGCAAAAAGAGTTCTAAAATACTTAAAGGGAACTAAAGACTTTGGACTCAAGTATTCTAAGGTGGATGAATTCAACCTAATTGGGTATTTTGATTCATACTTTGATGGGAAGAAAGAAAATGGAGTTACAACTTCATGCTATCTCGTGAGTCTTGGATCAATAGTTTTGTCCTAGAGATCACAAAAACAATTAGCTCCAATAGATTCCAAGACAGAGGTAGAATATGTGGCAGCTATAGAAGAAACAAAGGGGATTGTGTGGCACGGGAAAATACTTGAATATTTGCAAGAGAAACAGGTGAATTCTACTCATGTTATGGATAACAATACTTATGCAACCAAGTTGGCCAAGAATCCCAGATTCCATGATCGAACCAAGCACATTAACACAAAGTACCATTTGACTCGATATCTTGT
Source organism: Picea glauca (assembly GCA_000966675.3). NCBI lineage: Eukaryota > Viridiplantae > Streptophyta > Pinopsida > Pinales > Pinaceae > Picea > Picea glauca. The sequence goes on along the minus strand of JZKD02S1672855.1, from coordinate 1,030,692 downwards.
AGAGGCCAAGGCTATTCACTTAATACATTGTTCCACAATTGAGAAAATTGTGAACATCTTCACCAATGCGCTTAGAAGAGAAAATTTTGAAATATTCAAAATGATGCTTGGACTCACAAACACCCCTTCGGATTAAGGGGGGGATGTTAGATACCTAATCCTTAGGGATTGAGGTTCTTTGTAAATATTAAGTAAGGATAAATACGAAGATCCATAGGTGAATAGGAAGAGTCATTCATACCTCTTGGAAGATGAAACCAAAGGTCGCCTCCTCTTGTATATATGCATGATGTGATTTAATGAAATAATCATTCGTGGAGTTACTCATTTCCTCTGTCCATACCTGGCCTAACATAAATGACTCTTGATATCATGATCTAAAATAGCACTTGCAACATGGGATCTCTCCCAACCATTTGAACTCCAAAAAGAAGAGATTTTTTAGGCTCAAATATTCACAATACCAGATCATTAATGGGATTATGTTTTAGAAAAACTATGACAATGTACTCCTCTGATGGCTTGAAAAACATGATGCCAACATAGTATATTAAGAATTACATGATGGACCAGTAAGAGGACATTTCACTGATGAGACCATCACACATAAAATTTTGAGAGCGAGTTATTATTGGCCTAAATGTTTCAAGGATGCAGATGCTTATGCTAGGAAATGTAAAATTTGTCAGAAGTGCATTGGTTAGGAAAAGAAAGATGCAGTCCCTTTGCGGCCTGTAACTGTTGAAGAACTATTTGAACAATGGGGATTGGACATTATTGGAGGAATCAATCATTATTCCTTAAAGCAATACAAGTACATTCATACTTCACGCGATGAACATAAGTTTCACCGCTGACAAAGGTAAATGAGGAGGTTGTAATCAATTTCTTGGAGCAATATCTAATTACTAAGTTTGGAGTGCCAACTACTCTTGTTTTCTATAACGCTACACAATTTTCTTCCTTGAAATTAACTGAATTTTCTTTAGACCAAGGGATCATTTCGAGGAATGAAACTAACTATTGCCCCCAGGGAAATGGTGTGGTTGAGTCTACCAACACGAATTTGATTTGTATCCTAAAGTGAATTGTAGTTGACCATGAGAGGAACTAGCACAATGCTTTACCAAATGCCCCCTGGGAAGATAGAGTAACTCGCAAAGCTTCTCTAGGGGCATCCACTTACTTCCTTATTGATGGGAAAGAGTATGTCCTTCCCCCAATTATATTCTTACCTTCCTTTCAATTATCTCAAACATTGTGTGGGCGGGATTGCCTCTAAGTTATTCAAAGAATAGTTGATAATATGCTCAAACTAGAAGAAGAGAGGGATAAATAAAAGAAAATATTTGTTGTTCACTAGTAAATAATTAAAATATGGTTCGATAAAATGTCCGTTGGAGAGAAGGATTTCCAAGTGAGAGATCTGGTCTTGAGATGGGATAAGCCATATGAAGAAAAAGGAAAACACTCCAAATTCCAATAATTGTGGTTAGGTCCTTACTTGGTGAAAGAAAAGATTGGCCTAGGCATGTATAGACAGTGAAATCTCAAGGGAGAAGTAGACCTCCTTCTTGTCATTGGTCAAGTAATCAAATGATACTTTAGTTATCTACTATCTGGGTAGCTGGCTTGTATATAAATAATTTGGTTTGTTGTTTTCTTTTTTTATGCATTCCATTTTTTGTTGGATTTTTGTTTATTTGATTTGAGACATTTTTTTTTGCTTCCCTCCTTTATAAATCTTTTAAGTGGCTTTACTTTATATTGCACTAAGTGATTCCTTTCGAAGTGAACATTTGTTGTTGATATCTCACTTTTCAATGACATAATGTATATCTAGTCGAAACCATGGATATCTATTTGCGACCCAATAAGCGAGGCACCGATACTTCTTTGTTAACTATTGCCTCGGTTTGGTATTCAAGACTCAGATTTATGTGGTGGAACACTATCTAAATAGTAAATAAGCATGAGAAACCCAAATGTGACTATGGGTAGATTGTTGGATACCTCCAAGGGCTCCACTCACTCACATCTAACAAATGACCTATGTTTGATCCAGAAGCTTATGGAGTATCCAAGGTGTTTTGCATAAGGAAGAAGCTTATCATAAAAGCATGTATATCAAAGCAATTCTCAAACATGTATCATCCCAGATGCGTTTAAAGGATGATTGAGATCCCCCATCCATAGTCTCTCTATTATGCAAAATACAAATAGAAACAAAGATTAAATTAAAAAATAAGGACTTGGGAAAGTTATTCAGATCATGTGGAACATGCAAGTATCTCCGCTGAAGTTGTGGACACCTGCTGGCAGCGGAGCAAGGCTTAATCTATTTTCCCACTCCCACACAAAGAGATGTACACTCTCACATAAAGAGATGTAGTGTAGATTTGAAGCCCTCGAGTGAGCCTTGTCAAGCATATATCCTCCGACTAGTGAAATATTGAGAATTTTGTAAACTAGAGTGGCATACACCTAATTGGAACTTAGCCATCTCCATGTTCAAAGCCCTATTATAATTGAAATTTTCAACAAATCCTCGAGATGAATCTCATCAGCCCAAGAGCATACCAAACCAGGATTCGTGTTTTTCTTGTTGTTGAGGGAACTTGACGATAACGTCGACGCTTTTGCCGTTATTTACGACGATTCCAAGGTATTGGCCGTAAAATTGATCAGCTAGCTAAATTTCAAGCTCCGGACTGTAATTTGGGTCAAGCTTCAAATTATCTGAAGAATCGAGCAGGCTTTAATCCATTTAAAGAACAATTAATTGAGCTGACAAATATCTTAAAACAATGCTTTCAAAAATTATCATTAAAAAGATTAAAAGTATTTTATATTCTTTTAAAAGAAATTAATTTTTTAAAAAGTTAGAAAGATGGATATTATTACAAACATTTAGAAATTGAAATTTAATGTGATAAAAATATGAAAAAAAAAGTTAATAATGATTAAAATAAAACTAAAATGCATCTTTAACCATGAGCTCTCTCTAAGTTTTGGTGTGGTTACCTTTTACTTGTCAAACAAAGAAAAGAATGTTGTAACAACTTTCTCTAAAAACATTTAGTATTGTAATGATCATGTTAGCAAGTAGTAAACCCTGACAATTAAAAAAATGGCTTTTAATGTGTTTGATTAAATTTTTTTTAATATAAATGTAATGAGAAACTCGGAGATCAAGGAGAGTTCAATTTGGCCAAATTGTTCTCTCTCAATTGAGTCTAAAAAATTGCATGTTTTTGTTTACTACAAGAACCCTATCATGTGGACTTACATAGGACATTCTAAGGGAAACAACTCTTTATCTTTTTAAAGGAAGTAAGGGAAATTGCAAACCCTTAAGCAATGATTTCCTTGGGGAACACTCTTTCAAGACAAAAACTTCACACTTTAAAGCAAGCTCAATGTATTCTTCAACAATGAACAATGGTTACAATACACTTTCAAATGTATGCTCTTAACAAGAGCAATATGTAGTATAAAAGTTCTAGAGAAATTTCAATAGCATAAAGTTATCTCTTTCCTTTCCTCCAACCCAAATACTCAATAAATAGGCATAACAAAACCATAAACTATTTATGATTTTCCGATTCTACGTGTTGGAAACCACTAGTAATTAATTCTACATGTTAGAAACCGGTTGGTAATTAGTTGGTTGAACAACCCTTGATGTCACTAAACTTTGAAATAACATTCTCGAACAATCTTTCAGGATAGCTCTCAACTCAAATGAAACCTTTAACTCTTCTAGTCGATTCCAAACATTAATTCTAGGCACCATGTTTGGTGCCTAGTACATACTAATATATATACACTATTTTAGTATAAGTTTGCTCAATTGGCTTGAGTAGTGATTGAGTGCTTTGAATTTATGTAGGTCTTGAGGTTGATCCCTAGGGTGGCTACCTCTATTACATGCTTCATTCGCTACTCCTATTTGGTCAGGTGTCGTAATCAATGTCTATGGTTTTACAATAGATATTATCCATGAAATGAGGGGAAGCTTTTAGATTTTATGTTATTAATCCTTGCTACGTCAAGGAGTATTGCAATGCACATGATTTGTGATATTTTTTTTTCTTATTTCCCTTAGATGATTTGAAATTCCTTGTATTTGTTTTTGTAAAAATGGAAAATAGTTTTAAAAAATTGAAAATAATATTTATGTTGGGTGCCATTGGTGTTAGGCTATGGATGAGTAACTTCACACTTGAATGATTTCATTAGCGTGAGACATTCATAAATACCTTATGGTGAGACCTTTGGTTTCATCTTCCAAGAGGTTTGAATGACTCTTTCTATTCACCTATGACTCTTCATATTTCTCCTAAATAATATTTACAATAGTATTTACAAAGAACCTCAATAGATAAGGATTAGGTATGTAACATTCCAACCCTTAATATGAACGGGTGTTTGTGAGTCCAAGCATCATTATGAAATTTTCAAAATTTTCTCCTCCAAACGCTTTGGTGAAGATGTCGACAATTTACTCATTTGTAGAACAATGTCTCAAGTGAATAGTCTTGGCCTCTACATGATATCAAATTAGATGATACTTTGTGTTGATGTCGTTGGTTTGATCATGGAATCTGGGATTCTTGGCCAACTTGATTGCAAAAGTATTGTCAACCAAAAGAGGAGTAGAATTCACTTGTTTCTCCTGCAAAATATCAAGTATTTTCCTGAGCCACATAATCTCCTTTGTTTCTTCTGCAACTACTGCATATTCCACCTATGTTGTGGAATATGTTGGAACTAACTATTTACATGATCTCCAAGAGACAATCCTTGATCCAAGACTCATGAGATAGCCTAAAGTTGACACTCCATTTTCTTTATCCTCGTTTGTTGGAGTAGGGAATTTTGGGGTTTAGCGCAATAAACGAGGCAAAAGGGACCAAGGAAGCAGTGTGTGCCATGAAAGAAAGGAAAGCAACGCGAAAGAGGGAAAATGAAACAACACACTAGGAATTAAGGAAGATCAATGCAGAGTCAAAGCAAGGAATGGTTGGATCGAAGACCAACAACGCGGAAGGCAGTTAGAAAGTGAACAAGTTGAGTCCCCTTAGAATTAGGATTTTGAGTCATGATGTAAGGGTTTTTACCCACTCTTGTAATATAAATAGAGGATGTATGAGGAAAATAGGATATCTTTTGATCATTATCACTTTGAATGAACAAAGTACTTTGGGCACCTTTTGGAGTTCTGAGTCAAAGTATGTGTTTTGTTGAGAGTTGTGGAGCTCAAATGGAGTGAGTTTTTGAGATGTAATTGAGGATCAAGGCACAAGCTGTGGAGTTTGGTGAGATGCTAGTCAACCTCACCAGTACTAAAGCCATGATGCAATGTGCACAACGCATGACTTTTTGATGAAGAATAATAAATAAAGAATAAGATCTTTGTGGACATAGACCAAGGGGGGGGACAATGATAAAATCATGTTTTGTGATGTGTTTGAATGATGTTTCTTTCTTTTTCTACAATTATGAATGAATGATGAATGGCTAGAACAATATTTTGTAGCGCATAGTAATGATAATGCAGAGTAAAATAATTGTTAGATGTCGATGAACGGTATAATATGATGCATGTGAAAGTAGAAGAAGTAGAACACCTCCAATCCCTTCCATTACTGCAGACATCTGCGGCCTACAATCACTCATAATCCATCTTGGGTGAGACTATGCTAGGAACTCTATGCGGTGTAGCCTTCTGGTTTACCAGAACGATCGATGGTTTCTAGGGTTTTGTTGGAAAACTAAGATAGAACTTGGGTCAACCCATGCATCCAACACCATTGAAATTTGAATCAAAATATCCAGTATTTTAGAACTGTTTTTGCAATAGACCAATGTCCTTCATAAGCTTTTAGCATGAACCTAGAAAGAATCCCAACAATGAATGGAATATTTGGTCTGGTGGTGGTAAGGTATATAATACTTCCCACAAGTTGTTTTTACTTGGTTGCATCCTCAAATCCATTTCCTTCTTTTGATGTAAGCTTCAAATTTTGTTCCATTGGATTAGAGATGGTTACACTCAAACATGCCAAAATTGTTCAACAATTCTCCAATGTACTTCTTTTCGGAGATGAATATGTACTTTGGATTATGAGTCACTTCAATGCCCAAGTAGTAGTGAATATGTCCCAAATCTTCCATCTCAAATCCTTTCTTCAATTCTTTCTTTATGGATGCAATATAGATTTCACTATTCCATGTTATCAACAGCAGGGATGATTTTAAGGATGGAAATTTATTTTAAAATGTAGAAACCTTGGCAAATCTTACTAATCCTTCATATGCCAACTATAAATGATTAGTGATATTTTTGTAAAAATATT
>JZKD02S1672855.1:1004681-1022873 GCA_000966675.3 Picea glauca | reverse complement strand
TATATATATATATAGTTTTAAAACATAGTTTAAAAATAGAAAATTAAATATATATTAAAAATTAAAACTATATTTAAAAATAAAAATTAAAAACATACATATAGAACTTTGTCGCATAATAAAACTTTGGGCAGAAAATAAAAACAACGCGCAAACCACAAAACCATCTGACCCTTTGGCGCACTGGTTAATGCGCTCCACAAACGTCTAGTTGATAGGACTTTGGCCTTTGAAAACACCAACAATAACTTGCAACAAAATATTACTCCATGCAAACAATCACAACTTTCGAGCTTTGGTTCAATGGTAAAAGCATATAAATCCCCCGACGTTTGCATTGATCGGGCTTCGGCTCATTCGACCTTTGTTATTCCAAACTGCAACCTCCAATAAAATACAAACCATGTGCGTCAACCAAATTTTTTCCCTCTGGAGTGATATAAAACATTTGTTTATGTGGTGCTAGATCCACGAATCATTGCTATTATTCAGGTCTTTAAAATTGAATCAAAAGAATAATATTCCAGTGGTTATTTAATAATTTGACATGTGGTGTGTTTGTTTAGACATTTTATTCATTGTGCGGAGGACATCTTACACCTGTCACAATAAATACAATTCAAATAATTTTATTCTTTGGTGTGTTGGTAAGTCATTTGGATGGCGCAAAGGAGATCATTGGTCCAATTCTTGTCAGCGCTCCTATTTTGGCACTTGTTTCTTAACGCATTTTGCTCCACTCCAATGCCATACCAAATAAAGAATCCCTATTTTGTAGCAGAATGTTCCTTCCTACGCCTACCCCAACCCGAGTTTACTGATAAACATTTGAAAAACAAACAATGTGTTGACAATTTAACTGTCAATCTACACCATTTTTGTCTCTGTGGATAAAATTGTGGCATTGAGGAAATATGTGGGAGGTGAATGTGTAGACTGTGGAGAAGAGAATGTATCCAAGCAGGAATCATCTGAGGAAAGGTAATTTGAATTAAATGCCAAGGATTTGTCAAGAAAAAAAAATGCCAATTCGATTTCTTGAGAAACATTTTGAAGACAGAATACTTCATTTTTTTAAGGCAGAGGTTAATTGTACAATGAAAAAATGAGTTGGGTTTCAACAGAAGACCATAAAAGAGTTTTAAAAATTGCAGAATTGCCAGGTATGCCTTTTCCATCAAAATTCATGATTGAAAACATAGAGCAGTTTAGAAATGAAAAAAAAAATGAGAATTTCTTTGTTTTATTTAAACATAAAATTCTTGTTGAAAGAACATAATTTTAAATAAAAGCAAGCTTGAAAAGATCAAAACAGTTTTTGAACCTATTCGTTGCCGAGGCTTCGGCCTTTACAATTTTTTTTAAATATACACCTGCAACAAAACTATTAATTTGCGTGGACTATGACATCTGGTTTGCATAATGAAGGTTGCAGGTTCAATGAGCATCATTAGGGTTTCAGCCTTTTCCCTGCATAAAAAATACAATTTGTGATCTGCTCACAAAGAATTTTGACCATCAAATTGCTTAGATAATGGGCACGATTTTCACGAGATTGGATCCACGAAATGACAGTAGAAAAGGACCATGTTTTTGCAGCCAAAAACAACCATGAATTTATAGTGAGAAAGGCCACGAATTTGTTGAAGAAGGCTTGTGTGGACCATTGTAATTTTCAAGCAATTGAAATCAACTTGAATTATAATTATCTAGTGTGCAGTTTACAACGTGACATGATGGCACAATGATCAGGTTGTTTTGATTGTTCAACAGAAATTGTGGTTCGATCCTTAATAACGCTCCAATTTTAACACCTGTCACCACAATTAGAATATAAATAATTTTATTCTTACTGCATAACACAAGTCCTTCTTATTTTCCATTGGTAAATCCTTTGATTTGGTCTGCAGAGGTCACGTCTTCCCACTCTATTTAATAAATCCAATCAAATCAGTCCAAGTGTCGATCCGACTTTGGCCTCAATTGGAAATAGAGGGCTTCGGCCTCTCCATTAACATAGTTGGAAAACTCTCAATGAGCTCTATGTCATGAAGGCATTTCCATCAGCATTTGAGGATATCAATTTTTTTTAGTCATTTTTTATTTATTTTATAGCCAATAGACTTCCAAAAATTCTTAAAAACATCATGTCATTGAAAATTGCTTCTAATACTTTGATTTGGCTTTTGAATCACTGAAATTGAACATCAAACTAAGAATTTATCAAAGAAACACTGACGGGTAGTCCAAGGTGCACCACTTCCTGACAGGTAAAAAGTGCATTTCATTTTATTTATTTTCCTTGGATTTGTTCTATTTAGCACTATTTGTGAATTTTTGTGTATGTATAGGATGAAGAAATACTGATCACCTCTATTCTTCGATAAACTCATGTTTTATTGCAGGTTAGTGCTAAGTTTTTTTTTTAGGTTTCAGGATGATGAAGAAGACCAATTTATGTGCTAGTGGTTTTCAATGACCACATGCTCTTGAAAAAATCATGTCCCAATGAAATCATGAAGAATGCAATATCATTATATTTTAGATGATATCCATCATACCATTGCTATCAAAAGAATCCTCTTAGAGCCATTCTGTTATGATTCATCTTCTTTCCTTTGAGCCTAACATGTTGAAGTCAATTCTAAACTTTTCATCTTCCTATCACTACTAGATCATGGTTGTTATCACTGAAATTTCGTCTGCAAATGGTTACATGAATTCAGCATTGCCAAACAGTTATGAGGTCACCCATGGACCAAAATTACCACAAAAGCATTTCCAAAGGGTCAAAAACTATGCAGCCAATGATAAAATTAAAGTGCGCTATGAATACACAGGGCGCGCGCACACATGCGCAAAACAGAAACATAGGAAAAGCACACATGCGCTCGATGCGCGACTGTGGTCGCAAAAATCCGCTCACACGTGAGAATGGCGCATTTATGAGAGTGGTTGGCCTCCCACCCACTTCTGGTTCAGCTTCCAAGTTGATTTGACACTCAAATCTGGACTGGATCCGACTAGGTGGCTGGTCAAAGGCCTAAAAATTCCCTAATTAGCCTCTTTCCACACTACAAACTGGTTGCACAATACCTCAAAGAAGTTTTATAAAAAGGCCATGGGTGCACTTCATTTTTCAAGGAATTTCATTAGCAAAGTTATGATGTGACTATTCTCTTGAGGAATCCCCTATTCTCATCAAGATTATACTAGCATCATTGCATTGGACAATCCATCTCACCCCTTGAGTGGATTAGCAAAGAATTCTTTCACCATTTTCATTCAAAGTTGTAAGAAGAGCTTATTTGTGGGGGTCCAAGAGCCCTCCCTTGGAGGAAGAAGGGACTCATAGTCCTCTTTCTTCTTGGTGTTTTCTTTCACTAATATCAACCTTACCATTGGTGAAATGGGTCTTATTGTTTCTTTTGTCCTTATGTCCCTATGTTCATTAGTTTAGTTGTTATTTTATTTCTTAGTTTAATTCTTAGTTGTTCTTTTATATTTCTTTCTCTAACCCTTTTCCTTATAGTTGTCCTGCTTAGAAAACCCAACTAATCTTGCAAGCACCTCTATTTTGCTCACTAAGGTGATGAAAGAGGCGCAACAGATTGGAGACTCCACTGGGGAAAGGTATCAATTTCCTACCCCATTTGGGTTTTTCTAGCTCTTCGTTTGGTTTATTTAACTTGCAGGTGCATTAATCGGCCCAAGCCGACCTGCTAAATATCCAATTCCAGGTTGAATTGAGAGAATTCCATCCAGAATTTTTCTTCACGACCGTGTGTCTATTGTGCATGGGTTTTTTGGCCCATAGACATGCATCGTGTGCACATGCGCCAAAGTCACAGTATTGTTCTGTGCACCTGGGCCCAAAAGCTCGTTTCGGTCTGCGCACAAGCGCTCAGTGTGCCTCTATCTACACTGAGACCCATGCACCTGTGCATAAAACTACACATTGTAAGGTTTTTTGTGATTTGGGGAAGACTCCTAGCCTTCTTAAAAGTGATTTCATGCATGTTTTAAGCTGCACCACACTTAGTTCCCTCTCCATATAAAGGGATTAGTCAAAACACATAGGCACTTAGGGGCTTTAAAATCATTTTTTCATTTTTTTTGCTTTCATTTTGCCGCATGGATGGCTTGCTTTGATTAAAAGTATAAGTTGGAATCATTTGAAAACACATCTAACTTGCATTGGGACTAGAAGTTGGATAGCAATCACTTAGTATGCTCTTCTCTCGCGCTTCCAAGTGACCTTGAGAATCAAAAAAAGATTATGGGACAATTTCATCTCCCTTAAAAAGACTAAAACCTTTAGGAGAGGAAAACAACCCTTCTTGGGACTCCTCTTAGTTTATTTTTCAAACACATCTTAAGATTGTAACGGGTCCATACATGCCCACATGCTACAAAGATAGGATAGTGCTGAAATTTACTTTCTTAGATTAAATCACTAGGGAAGTTTTAAGGTTTTGTAACGGGCCCATACATGCCCACGTGATCACAAATCTAGGATAGTTTCAAAGATTTTTCTTAGATTAAATCACAATATGGAGTTAAAGGAATAGTAACGGACCCACATGTCCACATGCTAGTTTCCTAGGGATTTTTAATTACGCAAGGTTGTACCAAAGACATTTAGTTAATTAGGTAATAAACACTTGTAAGGACCAAGCGAAGTCCACATGCAGCAAGGTGACACCTAATTCATTAAAACATTGGTACACTTTCACTCATTCACACACAAAAGTCACTTATCACTCACATAGTTTTCTTCTCAAAACGTGGAGGTCAAAGTAAGTTTCCTCCAAAGGGATTCTGAAACACCCCACCCTTTTCTTGACGAAACTCTCCACTCCCATTTAATTTCAATGAGGTTGGTTCACACCCCCAATCTCTCAAACAACCACATCTAAAAAATTTCTAAAAACTCACTAAGTTTTCCTCCACAGGAGGTGCCAAAATAATTTTTTTAGTCTAGGTAGGATTTCGGGGATAGGCATCCAAAAAACTCCCTGTTATCTGATTCTCTCATTATCAAAACAATAGAAGTTGTCAAATAGGGAACTGCAAATCCTCCAAGTCAAGTGTTCCTAACACCATAAGGCAGGGAGATACCCGTGAAGGGTTGAAGGTCGAGGTCCGGTTATTCTGTGTGTCCCTCCTTGAGGCACCCACCTCTTGGACGAGACCCATCTCGTGACCTATTTCTTAGGCCAAAAATCTAAATGCCACACTTTGACCGAGGTACCTAGTGACTAAATTTTAGGACATCTACCCATGTGGAAATTGTGGGCTGCAATTGCACCTTGATCGGATTTTGTGTGGCTATTGGGAAATATCGCCAGTTCTTTCAGTATATGCCCCCTTTACCCCTCACTATAACTGATTACTTCATCCTTCACTAGTTTCTCTTCCGGTGAATTAAGACCCCACTGTTGAGTACTATTGGAAGGTCCAGTGTTATTTGAGAGGAAGGATGTCACATCTTTTAGGACACAAGCATTTGTTTTCTTTGTTCCCCCACGCGGACAAAACCCACCCATCCACATATATGCTTCTTTTACTTTATGTATGATGCACTTCTAATTACATTTTGATTTAGATATATATTGTGTAAAGTTCAAAAAATTACAAAAAAATCTCTTTCTTATTTATTACTCTCGCCACCATTCTCACACATTCACTCAGCTAGTCGAAGATCATAGGGGACCCACAGAATCCCCGTCGTTCCAAACACTTGCTAAATCTCCCTCCTATCTTAGGGGGAGTGCCTGGTCTTTCCAACTCATCGACACCACCTTCTCACACTCCAGTGAGTGCCACTGTCTTAGGATCAGCTTTGCTTGGTTCCACATTACTTGGGTCCACTTCCCAAGGTCCTCTGTCCACTCGCCCTCCTTTACACAGAAGAGGGGGACCAAATTCCTCTCAAGGGGGAAGTACCAACCCACCTAACCCCCCTCAAGGGTCAGGTTCACAGAACACTCACACCATGGCTGGAGCTAATCCTCCACCAACACTCTTGATGCCATATTTGGCTTCTCTTAACATACCAGATCTAAGAAAACTCACCAATGATCCTATATTGCATGACCCCACATGGCCTGCAATGCCCACCAAACTACCTTCAGACATCCCCAAGTTTGAAGGAAAGGCAGTGGATGACCCTGCCAATCATGTCATGACTTTCCACCTATGGTGCTCTTCCAACAACATCATGGATGATTCCATCAGAATATGATTATTTCAACATACATTCATTGGCCCATCATCCAAATGGTATGTAGATGAAAAATTGGGGTCCCATACGACTTTCGAGTCCTTGGCCAAAGCATTTTTGACCTTCTTCCAATTACCAATCTGTCACGACAATGGTCTTGAACTACTCTCCAATTTCAAACAAACCTCAGCCACACATATCACTGATCACATTCACGATTGGCGTAGACAACGTAGTTTGTGCAAAGTAGAAACCACCAAATAACAGTGTCTCAACTGGTTTCTCATATCACTTGTCTCTCTCCTCGGTAAGGATGTAGCTTCCACCTTCTCTCAATCAGAAGAAGAAGCCATCAGTAAGACTCAACAATACGACCTCATCTATTCACAGTTAGCGTACTTGTACACTGTACTTCCTGATCTCCCAAAACCTGTACCATTCAGCCAAGAAAAACCTGGGATGTCTCACTCAGCAGACGGACACTTTGGTAATACCACACACCACGGTCCACAACCCCAACAACCACTAATGTATGGCACACCTCAATATCCATCGGCATATGGGGGCACCTCTTATTACCCCCCACCCCCTTATCAACAACCATACCCTGTTGCTATGCCTCCACCCATCAGTGGGCCACCACCGGCACCCCCCATACACCCACCTATCCAAATAAGTTCTGGTACCCCCTCTACCTCATCTTATAGTACTAGCAAAAGTGTCACGCCTTCCTAATGTACCTTACGGATTGTTACCCTCACAGAATTTGTACTTTCCATTTCCTGGTCCTCCACAACCTATGGCTCCCCCACATCCTCACGCCAGGGTGAATTTTGTTCAACCCTCTCCCATTCAGCAATATCAAAATTTTGAATAGCTAAATACGGAAAATCCGACCCACCTGTTGAATAATGCCAAAAAGAAAGGAAGAAACATAAACAATAACAACCCAGGTCAAGGCGGGAATCAACCCCAATAGAACCAACCTACTAGGGGCAACCAGAACCAAGGGAATCAAAACCCCCAGGGGGGAAATAACAACAGGTGTCAAGGGAGAAATAACCATACTATTAAAACCAACTTCCCTTGTGCCCCTTGCGGTGAGTTTGGTTATTATACTCATCATTGCCCCCAAATCACTGATTTTAAATGGTTGAAAGACTCAGGAAGTCTACCACATCCTCCAGCACCACCTGCCCCTCAGCATGCCCCACAGAAATGCGTGCAACAACCCCCCCCCAACCGTGCTGCAGAACCCCATTCCACACCAATGTGTGATGAGCACTCAGCAAGAGATACAACCCACCCCACCACAGTTGGGATAGTACCTCAACCCAAACAATCCAACAGATCGTATGATCCTCCTCACCATTGAGGAAGAAATCCTTCTGCAAACACATAATTGTCAATACCATGCACCCACTGAGTCTCGTCCCATTCCCCCAAAAACAACCCCCACACCAACGGGACCCCCGTTGGTAATCCCTAGCCCTAACGTAGAACCACCTCTTCGCATCCCTCGCATCCTATTGCGCAGGAATTTCCACAACCCACAGGCTAGGGTGGCTCATAATTATAGTTTGGTTGATGACTTAGCACAATCCCTGGTTGCCATGTCAGTTTTAGAGGTCCTTCAAACTTGTCCCACTCAATGGAAATCATTACTTTCCGCCTTAGGGGTAGTCGACCCCGTGGATACTCGACTCATCACATTTGATCTCGACAGCGGAGAACCTCGACTACCTTCTCTAATCGCTTTTCAAATCCCAGTAAAAATTTGAAACATAACAGTTCATCGGTGCATCATCGATGAAGGTGCATCCATATGCATTATGTCCAAGTCTGTATGGAAAAAACTTGGTTCCTAAGAACGCATACCATCTTCCATTACCTTAAGAGCATATGATGGACGACCATTGTCTCTCGAAGGAATCTTCCAAAATGTCCCCGTAGAACTCAGGGGCAAGACCATTCTCATCGACATTGAAGTTATCAACGCCCCACTCGATTACAATATCTTGTTCGGTCATAGCTACATGTACGCTATGAAGGAAGTTGCATCTTTCGTCTTTCGAACCATGATGTTCCCCCATAATGGGAAGATCATCACAATTGACCAAGTGTCGCATTACGAGCCTAACCTCTCAACCAACATCGATAGCATTCTCCCTCTCATCCACACGAGTCATGACACATACCCACTCATTGAAATGGGTCCCACGATTTGCAAAGACCCATCATTGTTAGGAACTTACCATGGTGCAACACCACTCCTTCATCCTTCCAATCAAGTATGTGTCATTTCATCCAATGGAACTAACATAGAGGATACCCTTCCTCCTATGGAGGCTTCTATCATATCTGATGTCCCACTAGTCGCAGAGATCCCCCCTCACAAGCCTCCTGCGAACTCGTCGACTCCACCAGTCCATGACTTCACCTCTCCCCAAGGACATATCCTAGTTTGGGAGATAGTTCCCCAAGTCATCACTCAAATCCCCTTCTTCTACCCTCCACTGGGAATACAAGATTTTCAGGTAGTCGCAATGCTTACCCTCCCTGATATGGTGTTGGCAATTCCAGTTTGGTATTTACATCCACCATAGATGGTCCCTCTGCATCCATCCCTTCCCCCTCAAATGGAAGGAATCCCAATGACGATTCCCATACTCACTCCCACCATACCCTCTACACCCCCACTCACTACCCTCCCTGCCATAGCTGGGGCAGGCGAAAAAGAAGGAGCCCATAGCTCCACTTCCCCCATGTGTCCAACCTCCTTGCATGCTATGTGAGAAATATGGACACCAAACCAACAAATTCCCATCTCTACCTGAGCTACAGAACCTAATTCCACTCAATCCAACACCCTCAACACTCGTCATTGTAGCAAGTACTTCCACTACCGCCCCTCACTCAAGTAGCAAAGCGTTGCGAACCAAATTTGCATGTGCGATATGTTCATAATATGGCCACTATACATACCATTTCCCAACACAACCATGCTCTCAGAAAACATTAGCAGTAGTATGCCAAATCTTCCAGAACGAACCCCATCCAGCTACATCATCTCACCCAAAAATCACTAAAATCCATTATGTCACAACTTCAGTCAATGAACATATGAGATGCCCTTGCTCTCTATGTGAATCCTTAGATCATTTTACATACCAATGTCCTATGATCATTGAATATAGGCAACGCCAATTGACCCTAATTCAAACCCCTGCGCCCCCTACAGAATCAATGGTTGACCTTACCTCATCACTAGAGATTCTTCATATCATTTCTCCTAAACCTGAGGCACTCCCAACATCTCCATGGTTCTTGGATGACTTATGCAAGGATTCACCCCCAATTCTCCCGTACATTTCCCTATAGAAATTTTACATCCAACTACCACTGGTACTCCTCAGTACTTTGATATTTGGTTTATGTCGAGTGAACCATCGCAATCTCATTGCATCGTTCCCCCTGCTTCTTCTTCACCCAAATACAACCACACAACGACAGTCACTGATATCGCTCTTTTAGACCCCTTGTATTCCCGCCAATTTCACTGTGACGAGGACATACTCGAGGAAATAACCACTCTCGACTACCCCTGGGATGCGCTACACCACAAAGTGCTCTTCTTTTCACAGGAAGCCTTCACACCTCCTAACCAACACCCCATATATGCAGTCAAAACTAAGGATTTTATCCCATCAGAGCATATTGACTGGTTCAACAACCCCATTCCTGCCCCTGATCCGTTTAAAGAAGGAAACATGGCCAATATTTCCCTGACCATCATAATCGATATTTCCATCAATACTGGAGTCGTTGAGGAAATCACCATTGGCGCCGCATACACTCCTCAAGAAATCATCGCCTATAAAGCCCTCTTCTTAGAATATCGGGATATTTTTTCCTGGTCATACACATAAATTCCTGGCCTTGATCCCTTGATCATCAAACATCGCATCGACACCTGGCCTGACATAACCCCAGTTCATCAAAAACAACGACCGCTACACCCATCCAAAGTAGGGGCCATCAAAGCTAAGATTGAAAAATTACACGTTGTGGGGTTCATCTACCCCATCGCCTATACATCATGGGTTTCCAACCCTATACCCGTTAACAAAAAACAGGGCACTATCCGTGTCTGCACAAACTTTCACGATCTCAATCACACATGTCCCAAAGACAACTTCCCAACACCTTTCATCGATCAAATTATCGACGAATGCATAGGCCACGAGGCTCTATCCTTCATGGATGGTTTCTCTGGTTATAATCAAATCCAAATCCACCTAGCTGATCAATACAAAACCTCATTCACTACTCCTTGGGGTACTTTTGCATATCGTGTCATGCCTTTTGGCTTAAAGAATGCTAGCACAACTTTCTAACGGGATATGACATACATTTTTCACGATCTGTCTCATATCATCCTTTCATACTTGCACGACCTCACAACTCGATCCAAGAAACGCACCCAACATCTTGATGATTTACGAATCATCTTCCAACGGTGTTGTCAGTACAACATCCGCATGAATCCCCTCTAGTGTGTGTTCTGCATGAACGCAGGGAGCCTCCTCAGATTCATCGTTTCCCAAAGTGGTATTACCGTGGACCCCCTCAAAGTCCAAGCCATCATAGAAATTCCACCTCCCCAAAATTTACGCCAACTATAGAGCCTACAAGGAAAAGATAACTTTCTACGACGATTTGTCCCAGACTACACCACTCGAGCACACGGTTTCCTTCGCTTACTCTGCCACGACATCCCATTCCACTAGGATGAACATGCTCAAAAATCATTTGACGATCTTAAAATGGCACTCTCCAATGCCCCTTTAATTAGTGCATCCGACTACAATCGCGACTATATCCTCTACATATCAGCATCAGTTGTCTCAGTAGTAGGATTTCTCATCCAAATCGGTGATGATGATCGTGAGCATGTCATTTACTATGTTAGTAAAAACCTCTCAGGGCCACCCTTGAATTACAAAAATGAAGAGAAACTATCCCTTGTTGTAGTCCTCACATTCTAGAAACTGTGTTATTACATTCTGCTTCGCACGACCAAGGTCGTAGCAGATTCCAACCCTATGCAATACTTGCTCAGTCGTCGAAAAATTAATGGCAAATTTTCCTGATGGATCATTATCCTTTAGGAGTATGATCTTGAATTTTCAACACCCAAGAGCAAGAAAGTTCTTATCCTCGCTGAACTTGTCATGGTCTTCCCCTCTAATACTACCAGTGCCCCTGTCAATACCAACTTCCCTGACGAACATCTCTTTTACATCACTTTAGATGATCCTTGGTACAACAACCTCCTCGTCTACCTCCAAACCCAAAAGTTTGACAACCACCTCTCACAAGATGATCATCATCGTATTCACCACCAGGCCCCTCACTACCTCCTCATCGGAGACATATTATACCGACGAGGGGTCGACACCATACTTCGTCGATGCTTGACTATTGATGAGGCCGATAGAGTCTTAAACGACTGCCATAGCGGCGCATGTGGGGGCCATCTTTCAGGAATGTCCACTGCTCAGAAAATCATCCGAGTAGGTTATTTTTGGCCTACATTGTTTCATGATTTCATTCACGCCGTGAAGTGATGCGATAAATGTCAGCTTTACACCAACAAAGCATGAGCACCACCTACTCTTTTTCAGCTAGTCATTACTGTCGGCCCCTTCTGTAAATGGTGCATCGACTTCATGACTTGTAATCCCCCATCTAGAAATGGACACAAATACATTGTTGTCGCAAGCAATTACTTCACAAAATGGGCTGAAGCTATGCCCACCTTCAACAACACCACTGACACTGCAGTGCATTTTTTCTTCAATCACGTCATATCTCTCTTTGGAGTACCACTCCAACTAGTTTCTGATCACGAGAAACACTTCAAGAATGAGATTTTCGTCGAACTCTCATCTCGGTTAGGATTCTCCCAAGAGTTTTCCTCGCCATATTACCCTCAGTCTAATGGACAATTCGAAGCATTTAACAAGGTCCTCAAGACCATGTTACAACGCACGGTTAATAAACATAAGACCAATTGGCATCATATGTTATTTTCCACGCTATGGGATTATCGAACGGTCGTGAAAATAGCCATTGGTTTCACACCATTTCATCTAGTCCATGGGGTTGAGGCCACTCTTACCATCGAGTGCGAAATTCCCACCTTACACACCGTAATTGAGCTATTACCCGACACTTCTCCAATGGAGCAGTGCTTGCTGAACTTAGAGTCCCTGGATGAAGATCGCCGATCTTCATTACAAAACAATGAGGTAGATAAAAAATGGTCAAAGGCCACCTTCAATCGCCATGTCAACCTTCGCTCATTTCATGAAGGCGACCTCGTCCTTGCTTATGATATCGCTCACGATACCTTCGGTCATGGAAAATTCGAGTCACTATGGCATGGCCTCTACATCATCCAACATTGCCTCACCAAAGGCGCACACATCTTGTCCTCTCCCGAAGGCCTCTCTCTCAAAGAACCCATCAACGGGTTATAATTAAAGAAATTTTATGCCTAAGTGTGGTCATTCTACTTTAGGTTATTTCTTTTATAGTGTTTTTAATCTTTTTTCCATCCCGCATGTATAAACTATCATTTGTGCTATTGACAGATGCCTCCTCCACCAGCCTACCACATCGATTACTCTAACAGCTCTAGCCGTTGGACACAAAATCTCACTTCGGCACCTTGGGCCCTCTATACCCCCTCACATGAAATGCTCCACTCTAGTGGCATATGCTTGGGTTCAACAACCAACAACCAAGACAAATACACTACCATCATTGGCCTCCTCGCCGATGCCCAGCATCATCGTATTCATCACCTTAGCATCTTTCTCAACTCTCAATTAGTCGTCCTCTAGCTCAACAATGTGTACTGCATCTAGGATCCTTGCCTCTTTCCCAAATACATGCAAGTTAGACTTTTATCTTGACATTTTGATTTCATTACATTTACACATATTCCAAGACAATTATATCAAATTATAGATAACTTAGCTAACATGATGTTAGATTGGCATATATCACATCAAGATACCTCTACACATACATAAACATATCAAAAACCTGTCACCACATATCTAAATTAGACATCATCAACACATTAAAAACCACATGTAAACATCACATAGATCCCAAAATGTATACTCATATATATATATAAATCGGTCACCAGTGCCATCAAACTGTTTACATACAAAACATCATATACAGAATCTGCAGGTCAGTAAAGCACCTCGGTACAAAATGGGCTCACCATCCTATACACAAAATACAAAAATACATAGAGTGACCCTCAAGGTTCCTCTAGCGCACCACCTCCTTCCCCTCCCTCAAGAGGTGGTCCCCCACCCCCTACTGGTCCCTCCGGACCAGGAGGTAGTCGTCTCGTCATCGCAGCACCTACTACTGCTGCTTGCTGCACCACAAACCACCACATTGACGGAACTCCCACACACTGCTCTAGGATGCCCTCATATTGGATGCGCGACCACATGCCCTCGGGCACGCTCTGTAGCACCGCCTCCAGGGGATGGTGAATATCCTCAAAATCTACTCCAGCATCCATTGGAGGAGCATGCAATGGCCCGACACCTAGGTCATCGAAATGATGTCTCTTCGTTGCTCTCTTAGCATCAGTTGGTCTCGCCTCGACATGCTCACACTGATGTTTCTCTCCTACCCACAGCCCTCCCTGCGGCGGTCTCCCCGGCTCCTGGCGATTCAGTTCTCTCAGAAGCACAACCTCATGCCCGTGAGGTGCCACATCTGCACATACAAACAACCAAACGATAGTATCAACATCTATACAAGATACACATGTCATGCTATCTCAAAAAACAACATATCAAACTCATAAACATACCTCGGTGATCAAACACCTCCCCTGGGGGTAACACCATGTCCAGATCACCCTGGAAGTCAACACCAGCATATGGATACTGCAATATAACCTTTGACATCTTCCGCCACACCTGTGTCGCCTTAGCCGTGAAGAAATGGCTGCCCTTGCCACCACATTGGCAAACCAAAATAGTCGACCACCACCTTAGTCACAGCTCTCGTGCCCCAGGGGCACCCAATAAAATCCTAGGGTGCAACATAGGCACCCTCTCCAAAAACTAGGCCACCAAGATGGACTCAAAGGCAATGTCCCCTGTGTCGGTGGACCGACATCAGTCTAGCTGCCCTACCATCCTGGTATGCAGCGTAAGCCCCCAGGAAAAGTGCTCACCGACCAATACCCTCCCCATAACACTCAGTTGACCACGACTGATCTACCGAGTCACAAGGGACCCATACACCCTCACAATCATCGTTTCTATACAGTGATGCGCTAGAGAATCTATCGCCCCAATGCTCACGATGGAGCCCAACATATAGTTCTCCCTAGAACAGCACCTCCGGCCCAATGTTGCTAACGCCACGTCCACAGGTAACACCGGCTCCACTAGTAGGTGTGTTCCCCGAAAAGGGAGCCCATTCAAAAAGCATATTTCCTCCACCGTAGTGAAGGTGATCTGCTCTCCCCGCACCATAAAACAATGTAGGTCCGGACTCCACATACATATAAGAAACTGTAGGAGATACTCCTACGCCCATATCAATGGGCACTCAAAGAACTTCAGCAGCCCACAGGCTGCCAAAGTGGCACGCACCCTCGGCTCCTCAATAGCCATGACATCCCTCAGTTGGGACCAATCCCGCTCTCACCATCCAACTGGCATCGTGCCAAGTAATCACCTGCAGCCACATAAAATAGTCCTAGGTCAGCCATATTGACCATAAAAAACATTAAAAATATAAGTTTTACACCCGTCAACCTTGCCCCCAAGACGCGACTGTTTAACCCATAGGCGCGCACGTATGCGCGCCTGTTCACCCCATAGGCATGTACGTATGCGCAATTGTTCACCCCACAGGCACGCACTCAGGCACGCCCTGTTCATACCACAGGCACGCATGCATGCGTGCCTACTCACCCTACAGGGGCACCTCCATGCGCCCCTGTCACGAACACAGGTGCACATCAAAGTGTGCCTATCCACTACACAGTTGCGCACCCATGTGCGACTGTGTAGCAAACAGACATGCACATCATGCACACCTTTGTCCCCCCTACGAGCGCCCCCATGCACGGTTATCCGGATAACAGGCACACACTCGTGCACGTATATTTTTGGATCGCCCACGCATTGGGGTCCCCACACCCATAAAACCCTCTGTACGGCCCTCCGTACAGACCCTGCCTAGAAATTGAAACTCTACTTCTATGCAGGATGATAAGACTACCAACCTGAACCTTGCTAAACCTGGATCAACTGCCTCATTCTCCTGGAATCTCCAAAACTCCTCTGAATACCTCTCGTCCAGTCACTCTAGCAGCAAGTACAAATGAAGTGGCAATGTGGGCCCTACCACTATATATAGGCCTTTCCGCCAAACTTCCAATCACTATTCTGGGAGCTCCGGGTGTCCATTTTTCGATACGTCTTCAACCACAGGATCAACATCCCTTCACCTACATCAAGACAGTCCCCGAGATAGTTTTTATCCTTAGCCCCCAGGGTGCCATTTTTCATACCTCATCCAGGTATGCATGCTCATGTTCAAAATTATCAAATAAATGCTTGTATGATCGATTCTTTTCAAATATTTTTCATGTCGGGTATTTGGTTTTCATGTGTGTAGGTACTTGGTCATCATACATCAATGCAACCCCTTCAGGTGTATCATCAGCACTGGCATGTAATCATTCCCTTTGAATCTCAATTACATCTCCAGTCACACCCTCTGACATTTGCCTCTAGGATCCCCATATCTGGCTCTGCAGTACCGACACCTCCATTGCATTTTAGGTAATGTCACCTAGTAGCACTCTTACCCACATGAGTTGTCCCATTCATAGCACCCTTTTTCACTTTGACACTCATGTTGTTTTTCAACCCTTTAGGGATGGGAGTCTCGATAGTCTTACATCATGTCTTGAATCAACTACATACTCCTTCTCTTCATTTTGCTAGCTTTCCCAATGGACTCCCATGTTCTATTTTTTATTGCACCTCTGCAGTATCATGAACCCTCCATTTCATCCACAATCAGTTTTCCCCTCTGCAAAATTCCCTTCATTTCATCTACCTCATACAGAAATGGAGGGAAATTTGCAGAGGGGAAAACCAATTCTCCCAACTAATGGTGCCCTCACCAGCCCAACCATCTTACACTGGGGCACCCGTTTCTATATTTGTACACTCATCCCAAATTATTCTTTATTTATTGTATAAAAGCCTTTATTTCTAGCATTTCCATACCTTTTTGTCGTCACCTTTGGCAACCTTTTTCCCTTTTTGGCAAACGCAACCCATGTCACACTTGGTTGGGGCACCCTTTATCATCTACCCCTATCGACATTGTCCATATGCTCCGAGTATCCCACATGCCACTTACCTCTACCCTCTGAGTTTGTTCACTTTGTTCTGCCTCTGGCATAACTTATCCCCCGTCTTGTTGTCCCCCTAACACTCGACTTAGTTGCATGGTTGTGGCCGCTTATACTTCACATATACCCCCAACCAAGGGAAGTCTTGAGTCTTCATACATCTTAACTTTGGCCATGTACCTCCTCCAGTTCCTAACCACACCTAGTAGATTTCATGAAGCCCTTTGCTTCTGGGAGTCGCATCCCCCTTTTGTAGCGCAGTTTTCCAGAAGGGCGACAGTATCTTGACTCTCATTACCTTTCCAATGAGAGATCTTGGACGACACGGGGAGAACCACAATTTATCCCTATTGTCGTTGACCCCCATAACATTTGACTTCAACAA
Source organism: Picea glauca (assembly GCA_000966675.3). Classification (NCBI taxonomy): domain Eukaryota; kingdom Viridiplantae; phylum Streptophyta; class Pinopsida; order Pinales; family Pinaceae; genus Picea; species Picea glauca. Next base: position 1,005,773 of record JZKD02S1672855.1, on the reverse strand, counting down.
TTTCTCATGTTCCAGTGGGTCTTACTTTGTGACTATTGCAGTTATTTCTCATATTTTCCGAAGACCTCTGAACTTGGATAGGCTATCAATGCCTACAGAATCCATGATATTTCTCACAGATGTCACTTCCTACTGTTCAGAGTATGTTCCTCTGCAGAATCGTCTTCTTCCTTTATCTTGACCGTCGTCGAGGGTGTTGTAGTTGTCTACACCAACACACCATTCCTTTTTGAGTTACATGACACGAGCATGGGGCATTCCTGCCTCGTTTGTACACAGTTTATTTTTACACACCTTATGGAAGGTTGGGTTCTATAGGTTCCCTTCTCCCTCTAATGGGTAACTCTTGACAATCCCACTATCGCTCTTTCTTACAACGACACTCTCAGTGGAAGAAACATTGATGAATTTTGGCTATATGTATGCTCCTAACCTCATCCATTAGGGGGCATCTGTTATCACTAAAATTTTATCCACAAATGGTTACAAGAATTCAGCATCGCCAAATAGTTATGAGGTCACCCATGGACCAAAATTACCACAAAATCATTTCCAAAGGGTCAAAAACTATGCAACCAATGATAAAATTAAAGTGTGCTATGAATACACAGGGCACGGGCGCACATGCACAAAACAGAAATGCAAGAAAAGCGCACATGCACCCGATGCACTACTATGGTCGTAAAAGTCACGCACACGTGAGAACGATGCATTTATGAGAGTGGTCGGCCTCCCACCCACTTCTGGTTCAGCTTCCAAGTTGATTTGACAATCAAATCTGGACTAGATCCGACTGGGTGGCTGGTCAAAGACCTAAAAATGCTCTAATTAGCCTCTTTCCACACTACAAACTGGTTGCACAATACCTCAAATAAGTGCTATAAAAAGGCCATAGGTGCACTTCATTTTTCAAGGAATTTCATTAGCAAAGTTATGTTGCCACTATTCTCTTGAGGAATCCCCTATTCTCATCAAGGGTATACTAGCATCATTGCATTGGGAAATCCATCTCACCCCTTGAGTGGATTAGCAAAGAATTCTTTCACCATTTTCATTTCAAAGTTGTAAGAAGAGCTTATTTGTGGGGGTCCA
>JZKD02S1672855.1:952275-987800 GCA_000966675.3 Picea glauca | reverse complement strand
TTAAAATCTCTTAAACCACTTTGACTACTTTGACCTTTTGGGGCTTCTAGATGACATATGAGGGTCCTCCAACTTCGTAAGGCCATAAATCTCAAACCGTGAGGAGCTATGTGACGTTCTACATACCACTAGAAATGAGATGACATGTACTATCCATATAGAATAGTATTATCTGAAAATATATCATAATTCATATTTTTACCCATCAAAGAAACTTGGGTCCATTACCCAAATCTGGGGTCTCCAACTTCTCATGGCCATAACTCTCTAACCGTGAGGAATTATGTGACGTTCCACATGCCAACGAAAATGAAATGACAAGAAATATCCATCTAGGATATTTTCCCTGACAAAATCACTTTCCTTCATCTCATTATTCCACAATTAAGCATGGGTTCTCTTACCCCACAAAGCGTCTTCCCGTGAGGGCTTTCACCACAAGGGGGGCACTTTGGAGTTCATCCATATTTAATTCTTATCAACCATGAAAAAAAAATAATAAGTCATATTTACATCAAATAATATTGGGTCCATTACCCAAGCCTTTGTGCTACGGGGCTTTCTTCAAGGGTTGACATCAATGACAACCAACCTTAATCAACAATTTCAGCCATAAATTCCTCTGTTGAATAATCACATCCTGTATACAGTTTTTATTATAAATTAGCTTCTTAAAAAAACCATACATGACATCTCTTAATATGAAACAAAGTTTGTCTCAACAATCACATCAGACCCATGCAATCCAATCCATAAAATTCATTCAATAATTGTCAATGAGCAGGGGGTGAATTAGGGTTCTGGAATATCTGAGGGGATTGTATTGAGTGAAAAAATGAGAAAATGAAAGGGATTAAGAACACGATTACTTATCAACCATTCATTGAACAATTGACTATGAAACAATAACCAAAACATATTAGTTGTGATCTATATCTGTGTTATTTCTTAATCATTTAATACAATGTTTTAATTTAATTTTAAGAACATGGCATGCAAAATGAATCTGGGATTGTGAGGGGATTTGTATTAAGCGAAAAAGTGAGAAAATGGCAGGTAATTTGATGGATATTTTTCATAAAATAAATCAACAATCATAACTTTGTTATTCAATATGGATAGTACATGGATAGTACTTCCAAGACCAACATTCATTGTTATTCAATTGTATACAAAACCATTTGTTGTTTCAATAATTAAAATTCCCAGAATCCCTTAATTTATAACATTCTTTGCAATTATAAATTATAAAAACTTTTCCCATTCAAAAGTATTGTTTATTAAAACGTTGATCCCTTTTTTTTTTTTTTTTAAATAATCAAAACATGCACAACAATATGCTCAACGGTTTATCCCTGATAATCAATAATGCACCATGATAAACAATCAACAATCACTGCTCATCAATTACAATTAGGCCCAATTTAAATGTACACATGTGTATTTTCAAAAATGTGGACAGACCTAAAAGCATGCCCTATCATACACAATACTTTAATCATATCAATCAACAAAATATCGAATTGATAATAACAGTCAACCCAAACATAAACCTCGAGCTTGATCCTTGTGTGTATCAACATATATAACTTCTTCTTTTTTAAAAACAATTGATAGTCAACGTGATTATTCCAATATAACCATATCATATATGAAGCGAACAAAAGTCGATTGACACACATGGATTACTTTTTTACCTTGCCAAAACCCTGATCGGGCTTGGTAAAATCCACACACGTATCTTCTTATGAAATCAAGACCACGTTGGATAAAACACAATGATTGAACCATAACTAATAGAAAAACAACCCTCGATTGTATGCAACCATTCCTTTCCCTTTTAATTTGTTTAAATAATTTCATCACAGAAGGACCTCACAGAGATTCGACCAAAAATAATGGGTTTATAAACAAGAGAGTATGTCTCCTTAACTTTCCATAATCATTAACTAGTAACCTGACACTTGACAAACCTCAGAATGTGCCCAAGGAGAGAAGAGGCACTCAGAGTCCGAGTCAGATCTATCAATGCAGGGAGGTAACACAAGCATGTTTATGTTTTAAACAAAAACATAGAGAGTTGACGGTCTTCCAATACTTATATCCATTTCACCGTCGATTACAAACCACAGTCCAAAAAAAAAAAATTGAAAATGAAACAACAGTGAGCCACACAATCCTTCGACTTATTACTCCAAGCCCTTGACGGAACCAATAGTTAACACTCGAGGAGAGACAAATGCAATTCGAGTAAAATAAACCAGTGCACACAGGTGCATCTAACACTTGCAGAGAAGAGATGAGGGTTAACATAACAGTGGTGGTTATCCAAACACAGCAAGACAATGTCTCTTTCTAATCACCCGGGAGGTTAATAACTTTTGACAACAAAAATAGTGGGGACACACACATTCTTGTGAAAGAACGTCGAGATATAACATGTATCAATCCAATACCCACACAAGAATGTATTAACGTTCAAGGCCAACCAAGACTAGATCTTGGTACGCTTTCGGTAAAAAGACAATAGGAATGGGCTACCAACCACAACTCAGGGTTTAAATAAAAGAACACACCACTGTTGGAAATTTCTCTGCAACTGAGTAACGATTACCACAACAACCGAGAGGGAAACGAGTTAACAAACAGTGATACACAGAAAAAAAAAAACCCTCAATCATCAAACCCATAGCCTTATTGCACTACTGTCACTTATTATTCCATAAAGACCCATCATAAAACTACAATGACCAAGAAAACAATCAACGTGCAACTTAATAATACCCATTCCTTTGCTTTCAATTTCCAACATTTTACAATCATCACAGAGAGCCATAACACCACATTTACATGCAATCAAAAATCTCAAGAACACACAGAATCCAAGCATTACTGAGCGACCATTTGGTTCATAAAATAGAGAATACTTCATGGATGGAGAGAAAAGAACCATACATGTGGGATAAATGCTTAAATGGCTAATTGGTCGAGCCTTCTCTTCCAAACAAAACTAAGAACGTGGAGCTTCACAACCAACAAAGCGAATTTGCAACAATGAAACAATGCTAGGGTGACGGGCGATAGGGAAGGTTTGGAGTGACGTGCAGTAAATGCACGTCGCTTCCATCACCTGGCCCCATTCAATTCGAAGTACGAGACAACCGAATAAGCATAACATCCACCAACAATCAAATCGTATCACCAATGCATAATCAATGTCAAACCATCGTAAGATCTGAGACCATATCTATTGCATAGTGCGCCACCCAAGATATTTCATACGTTAACGTTTTCCAGAAATCCACACAATAATCCATATCAACATTTCTATATGCACCTACATTCGACTTTAATGAATTTTTCATAGACCATTAACCAAACAAAGAGCATAATAGCTAGGACTAACACTTAATCCATTAACTCTTTCATTTGAAATTTGCATGTAGTCTTTTCACATAGTCCCTTTCCTTTTGCTATAACTATAGAACCTTTCCATAATTTTCCTTGTTTTGATCATGCTACCATTAAGTATCCCTTGCATATATGTGGCTAAGTAATCAACATGAGAATTAGTAACAAGGTTATAACATAACAACTGTAACCAACATGATCCTCATAACCATGGAAACTGTTCTGCGTCGCAAATGATTACCAACAACATGCATTAACCACTCATTATCATGCCAAATCCAACCAAGAATGCATCATAAAAAATGTAGGACTGTGTAGTCAACATCATAACAACAAAAAAATATGTGTCATATGTTTATCCTTGCGCCTCTAGTCTACAAGGGGGTCCCACCTGCTAGTATTATATTATTATCATAATTAAATAATAATGTTTTTAGCAATCCTTTGCGGGCATAATTCTTTGTTGAGATTTTAATCGTCAACAAACTGGCGACTCCACAAGGAAATATGTTTCCAACAAATTAAGAACTCAGAATGTCTAGTTTTGTAGACCATGTAACATCAGATCAAGAAGATATAAATCAGAAATGATTATGCAATAGGGGGAAGTGAGCGGATTTAAGGGAATAATGACAGGGAATTTGGGAATAACTCATGGAAAGTGTTAAGTATGAAGGAGTTTATCCATGTAAGCATAATCATTCAACTAAAAAGTATCCTCAACATCCAGGAGAAAAATTTTCTAAACTTGCTCTTTTGCATATTGAAATGGATGAAAAAAAAGGAAAGAAGAAGAGGGATAAAACTAACTATCTTATAAAACAACAATTGAAGAAGATAGAAATTTCAATGATGTTTTCAAGAGGAACGTCATGACAGTTGTGTAACTTTATTTTTATTGATTAACTATACTTTGCAGAAGTGTCGTTGTGGAAAAAATGATCCAACATTTTATTTTGATAAGAAAAGACGTCAAAAGAAACAAAAAGTAAGAAAAGTCCTAGCATAAATGAAACAACAGAAATGAAATAAGAAAAAATGATGTGACAGAAATGTTAGAACATAAATGAAAAACTACTATAATACAGAAAACATTCCATACAGTGTTAGACCTTTCAAGTTGGTTCCACATAGTGTTTTAAGTGGGATTCGTTAGTGCTGTAGGAAAATAATCGCTCTTGTAAGTCATTTAGAATGTAAGAATTTTGGCCCAAGACAAAAGCGATCTTAAAAGGACCCAGCCACAATTTTTGAAACTTTGAATGCCTTCCTATCTAAGCATGATTTGAATCCCACAACAATACCTTCTCATTAACTTTAAATTTGACAGCCTTTTAACACTTTTGTTGAAATATTTTTTAATAGTCTGATGTCTTCTCTTTATATTATCCAAGGAAAATGTCCTTTGCTCCTCTAAAGCCAAAAGTGCATTCATTATTTGAGAAACATAAAAATAATTCAATTCTTCAACCTGTAGAATTAACCTTAAGGAGGAAAGTTCCAGATTAGTAAGCAGAATGGTTTCTTGACCATAAACAAGTTGGAAAGGAGTGCAACCAGTGCTCACCTTGGTGGTAGTGTGATCTTCCCAAAGGACATAAGTGAGGAGAGTGTGTCATTTTCAAGGATTATCTTCAATGAGCCTCTTGATCATTCTTACCAGATTCTTATTGGTAGACTCGGCATGCCCATTACCTTGGGGGTAATAAGCTGATGAGGTAAAAAATTTAACCCCCAAATTAGCTAAAAATTGGGTCAGCTTAGCAGAAATAAAAGTGGGACCATTGTATATAATGATTTCCAAAGGAAGACCAAATATGGAAACAATATTATTTTCAAGGAAAGAAATCACCTACTCATCCTGTGAATTCTTAAGCGGGACAACTTCAGTCCATTTTGTAAAATAGTGTGTGGTTGTCAAGATAAAGACTTGTCCTGCTGAAGATGGAGGATTAATAGGACCAATAAAGTCCAAACCCCATTTTGAGAAAGGAAAGTCAGGGGGGATAGGTTGTAAAGGCATAGCAGAAAGATGTTATTTCCCAACAAATTTTTGGTACTTGTCACAAGATCTCAAAAAATTATAAGAATCACGAAAGATTGAAGGCCAATAGTACCCTTTCTTGATAATCTTAGAAGCAATTTTTTTAGCAGAAAAGTGACCTCCTACATGGATAACAGAATTTGAAGAACCATGAGTCTCTTTCAACAATTTATGTTCTTCCTCATTGTTCACACAACGAAGCAACATACCATCGACAGATCTTCTAAACAACAAGTCTCCTATAATGACATATTTAGCAGATTCGAGACCGAGCCTTCTTCTTTGATGGGTATCTAAGTTATCTGGACATATTTTATTTTGAAAGTAGTAAACCAAATATTTATACCAATGATGTTCAGACACAAGAAGGATTTGATTGTTAATGTAAAATGGTTCTGATAGAGAGCTATCATGTTCATCAATTTCTTCACTCATTTGAACATGTTGAGCTAAGTGAAGGGCTAAGTCACGTCCCTTGATAGTTTTAGAAGTCATGATAGTTATATCATGCTCATGAATATTGTCAAGCCAATGTGCAAGATTTCCTAAAAGATAAGTCTGTGAGAGTAAAAATTTGACAGCATGTAAAGGGACTTTTACCAACGTATGCTTACCTAAGATGAAGTGGTGAAATTTTTCAACAGCTTTAACCAGAGAGAAAGCATGCTTTTCAATAAAAGAATATTTAAACTTATCATCAGACAATATTTGACTCATGTAAACCACTGGTTTTTCATTATATTGGTCATCACACTGAAGGAGGATGGTAGAAATTGCTTCCTCTGTGGCATTAGTATATATCATCAATTAATTCTCAAAATCCAGCTTCACCAAAACCCGTGCGGAACTGATTGATTTCTTGATCCCTACGAAAGCATTTTCGACATCATCTGTCCAAGAAAAAGAATGATCTTTCTTAAGGAGATCATGAATTGGATTGACCATCACAGAAAAATCAGGAACAAACCCACAGACAAATTTAATAACACCCATGAAATCTTGAACCTCCTTCTTGGAAGTAGGAGCAGGAATATTTAGGATAGTAGTAATCCTTTCGGGATCAATGCTTATTCCTGAATCCAAGACAATGTTTCCCAAGAGCTTTCCCTTGGTAACACCGAAAATAGACTTAGAAGGATTTTGATAAATTCCAAATTTCCTACATCGCATGAGAATCTTTCTAAGATGACCGAAATGATCTAATCGGTTTTTAGAATACACAGTTAAATCATCAAGATAAATCTGAATAATTTTACCGATCAAATCATCAAAATCTATTTGCATAGCTCTTTGAAAAGTATCACCTACATTAGATAAGCCAAAAGGAATATGTTCATAATAAAAAGTTCCCCAATGAGTAATAAAAGTGGTTTTAAATCTATCTTCCCTTTTTACCTTGATTTGATTATAACTAGAAAAAATGTCAAGTAAGGACATCAGTTGTGACCCTACAACTTGCTGCAAAATCATTTCCATATTAGGGAGGGGAAAATGGTCTTTAACGTTGACCCTATTCAATGCATGAAAATCAACACATAATCTGATCTGACCCGTTGACTTCCGAACGGGAACCAAATTAGAAACCCACTCATAATACTTAACAGGGAAAATTATCCCAGTGTTCAAGAGTTTTTCCAACTCTTTCTGAATAGTTTCTTCCAGTGCAAGGTTAATGGGTCTATGTTTTTTCCTAACTGGTTTTATTCCTTTCTGGATAGGGATGGCATGTTGTATAATAGTAGGATCAAAACCATGAAGATCCTCATTAGACCAAGCAAAAACATCTTGAAATTCACCAAGCAACTTAGTGAACTTCAATTTTTCTTCTTCAAAACATTGGGCACCTATTTTAACATTCTTTGGAGACTTGGGTGTTCCAATTTTCAAGGAAATAGTTTCACCCAATTTCCTTTTCGAATCCTCTTCTTTATGTTTTTCTTTGTTTCCTACATAACTCGATGAAAATGAAATTTCTAGAGGAGTCAAGCCTTTAGTGATTTTGTTATCTTCTATTGATATAATTTCCTTAGGCTTATAAGGTTCATTTTGGATGAAAGCACATATGCTCTTATCACTAGGGAATACTTGCCATGACTATATATTGTCAGAGATGTGTGAATGATACAGAGATTGAAAAGTACAATCAAGTCTTTGTGGCAGAAGTTGCCAAGTAGGAGAGGTTGCAAAAACAGCTAACCTGTCAGCCATTGAGTTCAATTCCCTTTTAACATGAGTGATGTTGAAAGATAGAAAATTTGAGATAAGTGCCCAAACAGTTTGGGTATAACATTTCATTAACTTGTTGCTAGGAGAGTATATATTAGGTACAAGGTTTACAACAAGTTCAGAATCCCCAAAAACTGTGAGATGACCACAACCCAGATTATAGGCATTTTCAATGCCTATAAGTAATGCTTCAAATTCAATGACATTGTTTGTGCAAGAAAACTCTAAACTGTAGAAAAAGTTATGAATTTTACCCACGGGAGAGTACAATATAATACCAACTTTGTTTCCTTCATTAGAGCATGAACCATCAAAGTGCATATGCCACATCCCATCCTCTATGTTCATTTGTTCCAAGGGAGTGTTGTCCTCATCTGCAAAGATGGAATATACTACTAGGTCCTCCTCAATATAATTCACTTTAGGTTGTGGGACGCTTTATATGTAAGATGAAATTCTCCCCTCCCTTAGGACTATGATGTTTTTACCATTCCAAGGAATGGATAAGTGTGTCATGTCAAGTGAGAGGTATCCACCCATCAAAGCTTGCCAATCTCTTCCTAAGATGATCGAGTAATTACTTATCGGCATATAAATTACCTAAACATTAGTGTTGAAAATATTGTCATTGATGTCAACAGTCATTGATGTCGATATTCGATCAAATGATTTGTTTTTAAATGACAGATGACATTGTCATTGATGTCAACAATATATCAGTCAACAAGAAGATAGAAAATGCGGATATCGATAAATGCAAGCTCAGAAGGAAGAGAGAATAGGCAGTTGAAAGATCAAAACTATCTACAAGTATATCAGTTAACAGAAGATGTCAAACTGTGTGGAGAGATAGACAACGCAAGCTCATGAGAAGGACCAAACATCAGAAGCGAATTGTATGAAGATCAAAACTCAGAAGTACATAAGTATTTCATGTCTATTGTTGATCACGATAGGATCAACAATGATTTGTTGATCAAAATCCCTGGAGGAAGAACAAATTGTAGAGATTTTGTCAGGATCAGTGAAAAGACTGAACAGTTGATCAATGCACATAAATGGTGATAGGCTTTAGTAGTCGTCTGATCAGAGTGAGAAACTTAGCAAGCGTTTGATCAATAAGTTGACCGTGAGCTTGATAATCGTAAAAGGATCGTGACCATCGAATCAAAGCAACGTGGGTCATCGATCTGATGAGAGTGGAATATCGGATATCAGGAAATCAGGAGACAAAAGAAGGGAGGTTCTCTAACCTCTAAAATACTGAAACACAAAATTGTGATTAGATCTAGACCATTGGTTCTAGGACTAATCTGAGTCGTCAATCAAACATGAAATGAACTTGCGAAGTCATTCGCGACTGTCAGATTATACGAAAAGATCACATTCATTGATCATTCTGAAAATATCACAGCCGTTGATCGTTTCGAAAAGATCAAAGTCGTTGATTGTACCAAAAGGATCATATTCGTTGATCATTCCGAAAGCATCGGGACTATCTATTGTCAAGGATGGCATGTGGCAAAGGGTCAACATTTCGCTGACTTGAAGAATGGAAAATTCAAACATAAGTGTTGTTGGAACTCGTGATATGTGAGGTCACGAAGAGATCCTAGCCGTCGGTTGGAAGGCGAGCACGTGGCACTGGATCAATGGATTCATAGATTCATGATTCGGAGAAACAATGACGAGAGTTGTTTGAAATCCCGAAATGCGAAAATGTGGAACACTCAACCCTGGGTCATAACCCATGGTCACAAGAAGGGGAGGAGCTAGTGGAACTAAACTTTATTTCGGCAATCGTGACATGGAGTGTCGAGACCCTTCATCACAAGAATGTCAAAATGTGAAATCGCGATAGAAATCGTGGGCCATCAAATTTGGAAAATGTTGGAAGGCCATTGGATTGAACCAAGGCAAAATGACACAGCAGACCATGTCAACTAAGGACATGTGCCATACTCAGAAACTGAAAAGTGTCAAGTCGATATGGCATTACAGGCACGTGTATATCACGTATATGAATGACACATGGCAGATAATAGGATTGTGACATGTCATCAAGTGAAATAAGCATTTACGTCACCCCCGGGAGTCTCACTTCGGATTTTTTCATAGTAAGTAAAAACTCTAGTGTCCAAAAGTCCCGAATACCGAAACTCCAAAAGGGACACGCATCCGGTGATTTACAGTCACCAAGAGTTGTTTTGTTGGAGGTCACGAATATTTCGAAGGCAAAATGCTGAAATCCTGGCAACCACACATTTCAACGCCTGATTAAGACACAATCGTTCAATTAAGGAATGAAGGGATTGGATTAAGGTTTAAAGTGGACAGTTGATCTCTTACATGGAAGAGGCGTGAACCATCTTATCGTATTGGCGATATCGCAACCAGGATTTTTGTGAGCAGTGTCTCAAGGTCCCGAAGGTCTAAGTGTTGAAATCCCGTCATCCATCTATCTAGATACATGATTAAATCATAGCCGTCGGATTCAACAGTAAAAGGATGAGTGTAAGATTAAAGATAATCGTTGATCTATCTCCACAACTTTAAATGTGATCCATCCAATTGTACCGGTGATATCATTTCAGGAGAGTTGACATGTTGTGAGTCACGAAGGCCCGATGGGAAAAACGTCGAAACTTCGTTAGTCATTCATCCCATAAGAGAATGAATCATGATCATTGATTTAATAAAGCACTCATGCGCTTGTCATGTCTAACGTGAGGTCACCATCATCAGTCATATGGTCTAGAGATTTTAAAGGAACATAATGTAAGTTGCTTATTTGGTAAAGCTCGTGGTTTTGTGAATAACGGTTATGTGAAATGGTTTGAAGGAAGCACCTCCACGAAATTTGTCTCTGTGAAGTAAAAGAGATTTGATATCGAGTATAAAGGATTAAATTGATTCATGCCTGTGATCAATTTATGAAAAACCTTCACAGTATAATGAACCAATACACAGTCATGATTAAAAAAGAATAAATCATGAAAATATGAATAAAGAATAAAATGGAAAAATGATATTAATTGAAGTTAAGATTATCATTTTAAATGAAAAGGTACAATGGTTCAAATAAAGGGACGCGATGTTTTAAATTTCACACCTGTTTGAAGATTATATAAACGAGAAAAAGTGGTGAGAAGAATGTGTCTCTGTGATTTATATTAGAAGATCAAGAACATGAGCAGAGTCCAAGATGAAGAATTGTTTTTTCTAAGGTGTCTGTCAATGTCTTATTGAAGATCAAGAACGGAAGAAGACAGAGCAACATTTATGCAATCTAGTACTTGATACAGAAGACCATACAAGCAAAGGTTGCAGCAGACAAGTATAAATACAGCAATGGCTTCATGAGTCAAATTCAGTAAAGTACAGAAGAGATTGAATTACATTATAATCTAAGGGTGGTTGGGTGGTTCAAGGGTAGGTTGGAGCCTGCAGGGGAGTTGGTGCTTCCTTGTCAGTTGTAGCTGACTAAATAGGGGGTCGAAGCCTCCTACCAGTTAGTACTGGTGAATAGAGGAATTTAGTGCTTCATTGTCAGTCGTAGCTGACTAAACAGGGGGTTGAAGCCTCCTACCAATTTTTGTTGGTGAATGAGGGTGTGGGTGCATCCTTCCAGTTGTAGCTAGTAAATGGGGTGTGGAAACATCCTTTCAGTTGTAGTTGAAGAAACTTGGGGAATGTCTCTCCATCAAGTTGTAGCTTGAAAACAATTTTGTAAAATAACTTTTTATTAATGAGAAAAGAGTTGGTGGTTTTCCCTATTGGGTTCTACGATAAAATCTTGTGTTCATAAGGGTTTTTTGTTCATCATACATTGTGTAATTGAATAATTAATATGTGTGCTTAATATGTATTAAGATAAAAAGAAAAAGTCCCCCGGATGGGGTGTTATTGGTGGCCACGGGGCACACGAAGGAGGTTGGCATCAGTCCATCGAGCACGAGGGCACGTGATGTGCTCGTGCCGGATCCCGTCACCGCCCTCCAGTATTAATTTGATGCAGCCAGCCATTAAGGTTTGTACGCGAGCAATAAAGGTTTGTGTGATTCCACTCCCTTTGGCTTTCCATAATATAGCTCTCGCGCATATGGTATTTTCATTTGTCTACTTGGTTCATAGTCTTCGAACCAGGGGTGGTGAGCGTTCCCCTGCATGCTCTTGGGCGGACCTCACTCACTTCCAGTGGTTCCTCGTTTGCTCCCATAATCTCCACGTCTCCTGCGAGTCGCCTTACCTCATCCCTAATCCTGCTTCAATGCCTCGTGAACAAGGGAAGTCGCGAAGGGGCTCTCCTTGGAGGCCCCGAAGGCCCTCCCTCTCACCTCCTGGTTCGCAGCCCCACTCCATGACTTTGGTCTCTTGGTTAGCTAATCCACCTCCGCTTCCGGACCCTGCCTCAGCAGAACCGTTACCTGGCATCCTCCTCGCAGCGAATCCTCCCCGCAGACCAGGCAATTATGCACATCAGGATCTCGTTTCCAGCATGGGTGTATAGCTCAGGGACAATCTCGTCAACATTTACGACCTGGTGTTCGAGCTACGAAAGGAGGTAGACGACCTCCACTTCCGGGTACATTCTACCAATACCAAGGTGACGACTCTCCTTCATCTCCTGGCCTCCATGAGCGCAACCTTTCCCTCTCACCCGGGTGGAGGCTCCTCGGCAGAAATGCCCAGTGCGGCGACTCAGGATTGCAACACCACACAACAAAGCGCAGAAAATGTTGGGACGGAATACACTGCCAGTGAGATGGAAAGAGCTGCTTCAACGAGCCAGCAACAGCAGATGGAGGCACCAGTGGCCGAGCGAGCGATGGACAGTGTGAATACTGAGATGACTTGGGACTCGGGACCCACCTACATAGAGGATGAGCCATGGTCGGGCGACCTCCCAGCCACGAACTAGGATTACCAGTCAGGTGTCTAATTATGTTTCAAAGGCAAACTCTGTCAGTCCTAGTTAGTTTTCTTTTGCAGTAATGCTCATACTTACTATCTTTTTAATCCTAGAACTGTTTATCAAACTTCATAGGCTGACTGGACTGGTTTCCCCTCTGTTGGGGCAGTCCAGTGAATCCATACTGTCTATGGATGTAATCTGGCACTTTCACCAGTTTTTTGAAGGTTCTTAATATATCCTCCTCTTACTTAAATAAAAAAAAAAGATAAAAAGAAAAAGTAGGAAATATTGATTCACCCCCCACCCCCACTCTTAGTATTGCTAGATATTTCCATCAATTGTTATCAAAGAAAGGTTCCTTTAAGCACAGTCTAAAAAACTAAAAGGAAGATCAAATTAAGCACACATGGATGGACAAAAGATTTACAATGAGAATGGAACTCCAATACTTAGAAAAGAAGGATACATATTTTGGAGTATAAGAATGGAAATTCATCTGAAGGCATCGAGACATGATGTATGGAATTTAGTGATCACATTATTTCCCACCAAATAGAGTAAGGACTCCAGCTCAAAAGAAAGCCAAAAAAAATAACTCAATGGTAATGAATACAATCCTTGATGGACTACCTGTTGATTTCAAATAAAATATAGGTGAATGTAACTCTGCAAAGGAACTTTGGGACAATACAAAATACCTCTACTCATATGAGAAGTCAAATGAAACATTTCAATCAGAACAAAGTTCAGTCTACAACAATACTAGTAATGAAGATTCTTTTGAAAAATACTCAGATATTGAAGCAGAAGTCAATCTGGAAGCTGAGCTTGAAAGTGCTTTGGACGAACTGAGAAAATATAAACAAGGGCATAAACAACTAAAGGATCAACTTAAGACTGTTGAAAAATTCAAGAAAGGGACTGAATCCCTTGATAAAGTTATCAGTTTACAAAGATTCTCCTCGAACAAATACGGCATTGGATATGACCATGCACACATAATTAAAGGGTCAGGCCCTATTACTCAGATTGGTATTGAAGATGACATGTCTAGTGATGATACCTCCAAAGAATATACTCATCCTCCCAAGAAGATGTATCAAATCAAAAGAGAGGACTCGACCATCAATAAAGGTAAATCCTCTCCATAATCTTCTGATTGCAATAATGTTGATATTGAATTCTCCCCTGTAAGTAGAGAAGAAGATTCAAATACAATAACATAATTTTCTGTTAGAATTTATCCCATGGAAGAAGAAGAAGAAGAAAAACTATCAAAGGCCAAAGAAAAGGTTGATTGGAGTCTCTTTGAATACCTCTATCACCATAATGAATCAGACTATAGCTATCTTCATGACTACACTCAAGAATTTCTTGAAAAGAGTCAAAAACATGTCTTGGAAATAAAGCAAATGCTCAAGGACAGTAAAAAGATAATATATGATCAGGACAATCAGTTAGAAGAGAAATAAGAGGAGATCAAGAGACTGAAAAATGAATTCAGTCAAGCAAAAGAAGAAAAGAAGGAAGATGATGTCTCAAGCAAAAACCTTGCAGATCTAAAAGAACTAATGGAAATCTATGTCAATCTTAAAATCCAATTTGAAGAAGCCAAAAGGAGAGAAGAGGTAGTAAGGAACCAGTTGGACAAAAAGGAAGAATCTTGTCATAAGATGGAAACAGAAGGTGTGAATCTTAGAAAGAACGTTGAGAAGTTATACACCCAAATCAAGTTCTCGAACAACTCCATGACCCTGGATGAGATCTTGGATAGTCGAAGATCACCATATGACAAAACCGGTCTTGGCCACAACAAGGAAGAAATTAGTAATCTCAAGAAACCTGATGCAAGTCCTTCATTTGTAAAAGGTGAAGACAGGTCTGATGCAAGTCTTTCTTTTATAAAAAGGGAAATCAAGTATGATGTGGGTTTTTCATGTTCAAAGAATAAAAAAAACACTACAAAAATTAGAAGATCAGATCAAGGAAGACATCCAGAAGCTACTCATACACCTCAAAGCAAGTTTAGAAGAGAGACACTTTCATGGATGAATCAAAGAAGGTATGAGAGTGTCTTTAAAGGTTCTTGTTTTTCTTGTAATGAATATGGTCATAAAGCCTTGGATTGTAGGCATCATGGAAGAAAACAAGTTAGTAGGTTCAACAACAGTATAATATGCTGGAACTGCAATCATGTTGGACATATTGCTACACATTGCTACACTATGAGATGTTACAGATGTGGTAGATATGGTCACAAAGCCCATGATTGTTGGAACTCAAGAAGACAGTCAATAAGAAATGCTTCATACAATATGACAACAAGAGTAAATAAAAATACATGGAAAATAAAATCCCTGGTACCAAATAAGAAAGATGAGGAAAATATTTCTCCTGAAATCAATGAAGTTAATGATAGGAGTTTGGAGGATGAAACTACTAATAAGGAATATTCTCAAGACAAGAATAAAGAAGTTATTGGTGCACATAATAATGATGTTGATAATGAATCTCCAATGGTAGAACAACAAAAATAATTGAGTGATAATTATCTCAGAAATATTTCAATCCTATTTTAATGGTACATTGAAACTCCTTCTAAAAGAAAATTAAAAAAAAAAAAAAAAAGATCTATGTCCAAAAAGCTACAAAGACTATGCTCAATGAAGTCAATTATCTGTGGATATTCCATCAATTAGTATTAATATTGGAGGGAAGTTGTAAGCACATCAGTACTCATACTGAACAGAGGTTGATTCAGGATCAATAGTAGTAAAACTCCTTGTGAACCCTGTTTTGGAAAAGCACATTCGATAAAATTCCTCAAGGTCTTTGGAAGTAAGGATTAAATCAAAAGGCATGATGAGAATTTTGAAAATGTGATGCTAGATTTGATGAAGGTATCCTTATTGGATATGCTTCTTCCAAGAAAGCATACAGATGCTACAATCTTAGGTTACATAAGATTGTTGAGAGTCTAGATGTCAAGATGGTTGATATAAAAACAATTGGTATCTTAGTTAGAGATCGATGAGAATCAATCAGAAAATCCAAGATTTGTTTGAATAAAATGAGCTACAATTGTGTAGTATTCCAGTAAGACAATGACATACGCAGAGGAAACATTCTAATGTACAAAATGAGGAAAATGACATCCTACAGAAATAACAAGAGAAGAAACCTTGTCAGAAAAGGATACCCTTTTAGAAACAAAGGGGGAGAGTAGTCAGAAGCAGAGAGAGAGAATATTGACAGGGGGAGTCATTCAGTTGCGATAGAAAAAGGTTGATTGCAGGAAAAGGTATCAGTGTTCATACAAGTACTTATACAGATAAATCATAGAAGAAGAAACCCTTTTCCATTGATGTCAAAGGGGGAGAGAAACTTCATATATAGGAAAAATTCATAAAAGGAAATCATCAACACAGGGGGATTTTTGTATATGAAGTTAGTGTGTTGACCTCAATGACAAAGGGAGAGATTGTTGGAAATATTGTCATTGATGTTGACAGTCGATCAGATGATCTATTGTTAAATGACAGATGACATTGTCGTTGATGTCAACAATATATCAGTCAACAAGAAGATAGCAAATGCAGAGATCGATAAATGCAAGCTTGGGAGGAAGAGAGAACAGGCAGTCGAAAGATCAAAACTGTCTACAGGTATATCATTCAACAGAAGATGTCAAACTGTGTGGAGAGATAGAGAGTGCAAGCTCATGAAGAGGAGAAAACAATAGAATTGAATTGTATGAAGATCAAAACTCAGAAGTACAGAAGTATTTCGTTTCTATTGTTGATCACGATAGGATCAACAATGATTCGTTGATCAAAATCCTTGGAGGAAGAACAAATTATAGAGATGTAGTTGGGATCAGTGAAAAGATTGAACAGTTGATTAATGCGCAGAAATGGTGAGAGGCTTCAACAGTCGTCAGATCAGAGTGAGAAGATCAACAGTTGTCCGATCAAGAAGTTGACCATGATCTTGATAATCGTAAGAGGATCGTGACCGTTGAGTCAGAGAAGCATGGGTTTTTGATCCGATGAGAGTGGAATATTGAATATCGAGAAATCGGGAGACGAAAGAAGGGAGGTGTTCTAACCTCTAAAATACTGAAACGCGAAATTGCGATTAAATCCAAACCATTGGTTCGAGGACTAATCTGAGTCATCAATCAAACAGGAAATGAACTTGTGAAGTCACGATTTACGAAGTCATTCTTGACCGTCAGATTATATGAAAATATCATAGCCATTGATCGTTCTGAAACGATCACAGTCGTTGATCATTCCGAAAAGATCACAGTCGTTGATTGTAACAAAAGGATCATAGTCGTTGATCATTCCTAAAGAATCAGGACCATCCATTGTCAAGGATGGCACATGGAAAATGGTCGTCATTTCGCTGACTCGAAGAATGGAAAAGTCCAACGTAAGTGTTGTTGGAACTTGCAATATGTGAGGTCACGAAGAGATCCTAGCAGTCGATTGGAAGGTAGGCACGTGGCACTGGATCAATGAATTCAGAGATTCGTGATTCAGAGAAACAACAACGAGAGTTGTTTGAAATCTCGAAATGCAAAAATGTGAAACACTCAGCCCTGGGTCATAACCCATGGTCACGAGAAGGGGAGGAGCTAGTGAAACTAAACTCTATTTCGGCGATCGTGAAATGGAGTGTCGAGACCCTTCATCACAAGAATGCCAAAATGAGAAATCGCGATAAAAATCGTGGGCCATCGGATCTGGAAAATGTTGGAGGGTCGTTGGATTGAACCAAGGCAAAACAACACAACAAACCACGTCAGCTAAGGACACGTGGCATACTCAGACACTGAAAAGTGAAAAGTTGATATGGCATTACAGCCACATGTATATCACGTATATGAATGACACGTGGAAGATAATAGGATTGTGACATGTCATCAAGTGACGTAAGCATTTATGTCACCCCCGGGAGTCTCACTTCATAGTTTTGCATTGTAAGCAAAAACTCTAGTGTCTGGAAGTCCCGAACGTCGAAAATTCGAAAGGGACACGCGTCAAGTGATTTACAGTGACCGAGACTTGAACTGTTGGAGGTCATGAAGATTCGAAGGAAAAACACTGAAATCCCGACAGCCACACATCTCAACGCCTGATTAAGACACATTTGTTCAATTAAGGAAAGAAGGGAGCAGATTAAGGTTTAAAGTGGACCGTTGATCTCTTCCATGGAAGAGACGTGAACTGTTTGATCGTATCAGCGATATCACAACCAGGAGTTTTGTAAGGAGCAGTGTCTCGAGGTCCCGAAGGTTTAAGTGTCAAAATCCCATCATCTATCTATCTAGATACATGATTAAATCATAGCCATCGGATTCAATAGTAAAAGGATGAGTGTAAGATTAAAGATGATCATTTATATATCTCCACAACTTTAAATGTGATCCGTCCAATTATACCGGTGATATCATTTTGGGAGATTTGACGTGTTGTGAGTCACGAAGACCCGATGGGAAAAACGCCGAAACTCCGTCAGTCGTTCATCCCATCAGAGAACGAATCGTGACCGTTGATTTAATAAATCTCTCATGCGCTCATCACGTCTAACGTGAGGTCACCGCCATTGGTCATATGGTCTAGAGATTTTAAAGGAAGATAATGTAAGTTCCATATTTGGTAAATCTCGTGGTTCTGTGATGCATGGTTATATGAAATGGTTTGAAGGAAGTGCCTCCACGAAATTGGTCTCTGTGAAGTAAAAGAGATTTGATATCGAGTATAAAGGATTAAATTGATCCATGTCTGTGATCAATTTATGAAAAACATTCACGGTATAATGAACCGATACACGGTCATGATTAAAAGAGAATAAATCATGAAAATATGAATAAATAATAAAAAGGAAAAATGATATTGATTGAAGTTAAGATTATCATTTTAAATGAAAAGGTACAATGGTTCAAATAAAGGGACACGATATTTTAAATTTCACACCTGTTTTAATATTATATAAACGAGAAAAAGTGGTGATAAGAATGTGTCTCTGTGATTCATATTAGAAGATCAGGAATAGGAGCAGAGTCCAAGATGAAGAAATGTTTTTTCTAAGGTGTATATCAATGTCTTATTGAAGATAAAGAACAGAAGAAGACAGAGCAGCAGTTATGCAATCCAATACTTGATACAAAATACCATACAAGCAAAGGTTGCAACAGGCAAGTAGAAATACAACAATGGTTGCATGAGTCAAATTCAGTAAAGTACAGAAGAGATTGAATTACATTATAATCTAAGGGTGGTTGGGTGGTGCAAGGGAAGGTTGGAGCCTGCAGGGGAGTTGGTGCTTCCTTGTCAGTTGTAGATGACTAAATAGGGGGTCGAAGCCTCCTACCAGTTGGTGTTGGTGAATAGAGGGAGTTAGTGCTTGCTTTTCAGTCATAGCTGACTAAACAGGGGGTTGAAGCCTCCTACCAGTTGTTGTTGGTGAATGAGCGTGTGGGTGCATCCTTCCAGTTGTAGTTGGTAAATGGGGTGTATCAACATCCTTTCAGTTGTAGCTAAAGAAACTTTGGGAATGTCTCTCCATCAAGTTGTAGCTTGAAAATAGTTTTGTAAAAGAACTTTATATTAATGAGAAAAGAGTTGGTGGTTTTCCCTGTTGGGTTCCAGGATAAAATCTTGTGTTCATAAGGGTTTTTTGTTCATCATATATTGCTTAATTGAATAATTAATATGTGTGCTTAATATGTATTAAGATTAAAAGGAAAAGTAGGCAATACTGATTCACCCCCCCCGATCAGTATTGTTGGATATTTCCATCAATTAAGAGTTTTCCTTATTTCAGGATGGGCACACAAAAGCAAGGTCACATCCCTTATTTCACCTATGGTCGTTTGTTGTAAACGATTATAAGAGAGCATGCTTCTGGTGTTTTCATTTGTACAAGACAAGCCTAGCTCTTCCATAATAATTTTCAACATTACACTTGGGCTCGAACCGCCATCAATGAGACAACAATGGGAAATATTGTCCATAATCTTTACAGAAATACAAAACGAGGGGTTTTTTATAGGATGCCTAAATTTATATACACCTACTTTATTTACAGATGAATCCTCTTCATTTACCTCTTCAGAGAGGTTGGCTACAATGGAAGCTTTTCCTTCCATGAAATTTTTCAGACGCTTCTGTTGCTCAAGGACGACAACCATGTCCAAGAGGGTAGCATCTTCTTTAATGTTGGCCAACTGATTTAGAATTTTGTATTTGGAAGAGGGAAGAGGAGAGGTATTTCCTTTACTTTTAGGAGACTTAGAAACCTGAACAGTAGCAGCTGGTGAAGATGAGCTTGGGATAGAAGAAGTGTGAGGAGGATCATATTTTCCTTTTGGAGCATAGGATTTATTCCTAGTATTTATGATCATGACATCCTCTGGATCTACAAATTCTAGAACATCAATGGTAGTTTCAGGCCTCTTACCAAATATTTTCTCTCCGCCACTCCTATTTACTTCACACGTACTTTCCTCATGGTGTTCCTTGCAAAAGTTACACCAACTACGAGGCATGATTTCTTTAGGTTGAAAGTTATTTTCATTAAGATTCTTTAAAGGTGGTGAAGAAGAAGATGAGGCCCCAGGGGTAAGAGAGGGGAAATTTCCTTTCTGCTCATACACTATCATTCGATTATTCATGACTTGTACAATTTGTAAGAGGTTGAACATATCCATCTGTTTAACTGAGTCTCCCTTAGGAATACATACTCTTTCAAGTTGTTCTTGATACTCTAAACAAGTATGCATAGCAGAACCAAGGTTATCAATGGCCTTTTCTTCAAGCCTATGACGATAGGGGGAAGGTAATGCATTATAATAATGCATGAAAATGGCTTGGTTCTGAGGGGAATGAGTTCAGGTATTTGGTTGTATAACTTAGTGAAATGTAAGTTGAAAGACTTGATAATTTCACTATCTTTATAAGAGATGCTATTGTATTCCCATAAATTCTCGGTTGGGCTTTTGGATTTCCCATATGTATATTTGAACCAATAGACTAACTCCTCCCGAGTAGAAACAATCTTATAAGGAAGGTCAAAGAAATAGATCATTGCCTTCCCTTCAAGGGAATTAACAAATAAGAGCATACAAGTGTCGTTATCATTGGCTCATATGTTATGATAGGCATTCGAAAATGCCACCAAGTGTTCATTAGTAGTGATTTTTTTATTCCCAGAAAACTTGGGGAGATTCTCTTTTAATTTGGGAAGAGGATGAGTGGCAGGTGCTAAATTTAGTGGAGAGGAAACATGCCACGGAGTAGTGGTAGCGACTTCCTCAAATTGGAAGAGACCATACTTTTTAATGACCTTGACAGGGTTTGTAGTTGATTGGAATGGAATTTGATGGCTATACAAAATGCCAATCATTGATGAGGCTGAAGGATGAGATGAAGAAGCACCTCTAGTGCCATTGGAACCACCACTAGACACCATTTTTTGAACAAAATGTAAGGGAGAAAAAGATGAACTGGTTGAATCAGACAAAGTTCTCCTTAGAGTACCTTGTTGGGTTGATAAAATAACATTTCTTCTTCCTATTTCAGCAATAGGATTAATCTCAGGTGACAAACCTATTCTTATCCTAGATATATGAGGGTTTAAGGACATGAAAAGAAGAACCAATTGTAGGAAAAGAAAGCTAAAGCTAACTCCTAGGTTGTCTTTTCCTATCTTCCCAATGTTCTTGGACACTTATGTTTTGTTCAACTGCTGCCCATGAGCATCCTAGCTCAACCCGGGTATTAGCGGTCTCTTAGATGGTATTAAACAAGTTTAAATAAATGTTGGTATGATATTTAAGACCAGACTCAATATTGGGATGCTTTGCAACAGGTACAGTCATGAAGAAAAGAAACAATCGAAGGAAAGATATCAGAAATACAATTATATTCAATGGAATTCAAGCATATAATCCACCAGAGAGATATTGAAAATCTCCCTAGTATGGTCGCCAAATAAATGTTGAGGAAAAGATATGAAATTATCTTAATCAATCATTTTCAGATCTTGCTTGGCTAATGCAAGATAGTCGGGAATGTTACCCTATGTTTATAGCCTCAAAATGTGTTCCCAATCCACAAGTATTAATTACAAGGGGTTAGGCTGTTTTTTGAATAAAAGATTGTTGCAAAAAATATATATATAACATTTTTATACCATTTTCTGAATAATACAGATGCAAAAGGTAAATGTGGAGACAAAAGAAAAAATACCAAGTCACATATCAACACAGATGAGACATAATAGAAATCGCTTATTTCATTCCAGGAAATCAAAAGAGTCATTCTCTTTACAAAAATCCCTAAGGAAGTTTGGACCAAAGTCAAACTTAGATATCCCAGTGCAAATCATACAAAAGGACTGTGACAGGAATTAAAAACTGAACTTTAAAATCTGGATCAACTTGCCATAGACTTCTTCCCACTCGGCTCTGCACAATATCCTTTATCAGTCATGAAATTTAATACATAAACAGACAAGTCTACACAGACTATTAAAGATAGATCAACACCTCTGAAAACAAGTGTCTGAATGATGTAATTAATCTTTGAATCTTGTTTTCTACAATAGGACCATGCTGCCATAAAAGAGAATTAGGCTTTTAATGAATTGAAGAATGAATGAAAACTGAACTATCTCAATAAAACTCAACAGCAAACCTTAGTATGATTTCTCCTTCTATCCTCTCCTTTTCCTTCCTTCTCATTTGGCTTTTATACATTCCAAATTAGTTGAAGTTGTTCAACCACTTCATTTAGTTAAGTTAACAAAAACTCAACTAACTTTTAGTTTAGGGCAAAAATTAATAATAATAATAAGGGTCTTTTAATAAATAATAACTAGTAGGGGGGACCCCTTGTAACTCCCTTTAATTTCTTTAAAAAAAAAACATAACTAGACAATAAATCAGACACATCCCTCCTTGTGGCTCCCATAATCATTTCCATAATTTGAAAATTAAATATGAATGATACTTCAAATCATATCCAAACATATAATATCCAGAATATCCAAAAATAGTATGTTGTCCAAAACCTTCAGCAGTCCACTGTGCTCAATAAAACAATAATAAGGTAAAATAAAAAATTGTATTTTCCACTTTGAGAGACAATTTCCCCTTTATTGTTGCTATCTCCTTTTGACTTCTCTGAATTATCCTTATGTTGTGTAGATCCTTTAGGCTTGATCTCACTAATGCCATGAGAACAGTTATCTCTCAAGTGCATGCGGGATGAAACAGATTTGGATGAATCACTTGAGGGAGAGGAGGGGGAAGAAACAACTTTTCCTTTATCATGCATATGGTGGGATTTGTTTTTAAGTCTTTTTCTTGCATGGGAGGACTGTACAAGTGAGTGTGCAGAGGAAATCTAGACATTTGGGTCAGCATGTGTAGGAGGAGCAGGTAAAGACAAATTTGGCTAGCCACGATGTTGGGAGATTGTTGGGTGAACAATCTCCTGCCATCTGTCATTCTCAGGGACTTCAAGTTGCAATGAAACATGAGGGGGAACATGGATACCAAGGACATGCTAGGGTTGGAAGGGAGGCCTCTCTGGTCTAGGTTAGACTACCCCTTGTCCAATCCAATTGCAAAATCCATCTTTGAAGAGTTGGTTTAAATCTTGAGGATCTTCATCAAAATGTATTGAGAATATTGGCCTTTTAGGCCCTCTGTTCCAATTCCCTTTTCCCTTGTTATTTCGTCCATGACTTCATCTGCTAAAGAATCTCATCCTATATACAACGTTTATTAGCAACTAGCTTCTTAAACAAACCATACATGACATCTCTTAATATGAATTAAAGTTTGGCTCAACAATCACATCAGACCCATGCAATCCAATCCATAAAATTCATTCAATAATTGTCAATGAGCAGGGGGTGAATTAGGGTTCTAGGATATCTGATGGGATTTTATTGAGCGAAAAAATGAGAAAATGAAAGGGAGTAAGAATATGATTATTGCTCAACTATTCATTGAAAATTCGTTTGTGTAAAAATAACCAAATCATATCAGTTGTGAACCATCTCTATGTTATTTCCTAATCACTGTAATACAGAGTTTTAATTTAATCTTAAGAACAGGGCATGCAAAATGAATCTGGGATTGTGAGGGGATTTGTATTGAGCAAAAAAGTGAGAAAATGGCAGGGAATTTGCTGGATATTGTTCATAAAATAAATCACCAATCATATCTTTGTTCAAAATTAATCCAAAAAGAATCCACTTCCAAGACCAACATTCATTGTTCCTCAATTGTATACAAAACTTCTTATTGTTTCAATAATTAAAATTCCCAGAATTCCTTAATTTATAACAGTCTGTGCAATTATAACTTATAAAAACTTTTCCCATGCAATAGTATTGTTTATTAAAACGTTGATCCCTTTTCTTTTAAAAAAAAAAATAATCAAACCATGCACAACAATATGCTCAACATTTTATCCCTCATAATCAATAATGCACCATGATAAAAAATCAACAGTCACTACTCATCAATTACAATCGGACTCAATTTAAATGTACATAGGTGTCTTTCAAAAACATGGACAAACTTAAAAGCATGTTCAATCATACATGGGACTTTAATCATATCAATCAACAAAATATTGAATTGATAATAACAATCAACCCAAACATAAACCCCGAGCTTGATCCCTATGCATATCAACATATATAACTTCTCTTTTTTTTTAAACAATTGATAGTTTGCATGATAATTCCAATATAACCATATCATATATGAAGCGAACAGAAGTTGATTGACACACAGGGATTACTTTTTTACGTTGTCAGAACCCTGATCAGGTTTGGTAAAATTCACACAGTTGTCTTCTTATGCAATCAAGACCACACTGGATAAAACACAGTGATTTAACCATAACGAATAGAAAACCATCCCTCAATGGTATGCAACCATTCCTTTCCATTTTAATGTTTTTAAACAATTTCATCACAGAAGGACCTCGATTAACAACCACAGGCCAAAAAAAACAATTTTGAAAATGAAACAGCAGTGAGCCACACACTCCTTCGACTTATTACTCCAAGCCCTTGACGGAACCAATAGTTAACACCCGAGGAGAGACAAAGGCAATTCGAGTAAAATAACCCAGTGTACACAGGTGCGTCTAACATTTGTAGAGAAGAGACGAGGGTTAACTTAACAGTGGTGGTTATCCAAACACAATGAGACAATGTCTCTTTCGAATCACCGAGGAGGTTAATAACTTTTGACAACAACAACATCAAGGACACACACATTCTTGTGAAATAACGTTGATATTGTGAAAGAACGCCGAGATATAACTTGTATCAATACAATACCCACACAGGACTATCTTAACGTTTGGGGCCAACCAAGACTGGATCTTGGGATGCTTTCAATGAAAAGACAATAGGAACGGGATACCAACCACATCTCGAGGTTTGAAGAAAATAACACACCATTGTTGGCAATTGCTCTACAACTGGGTAAGGATTACCACAACAAATGAGAGGGAAATGAGGTAACAGACAGTGATACATAGAACCAAAAAACCCAATCATCAAACCTAGAGCCTTATTGCACCACTGTCACTTATTATTCCACAGAGACCTGTCATAAAAATACACTGATAGAGAAACCAACCAACACGCAACTTAATAATACCCATTCCTTTGCTTTCAATTTCAAACATTTTACAATCATCACAGAGAGCCATAACACCACATTTACACGCAGTCAAAAATCTCAAGAACACACAAAATCCAAGCATTATCGAGCCACCATTTGGTTCATAAAACAGAGAATACTTCATGGATGGAGAGAAAAGAACTATACCTGTGGGAAAAATGCTTAAATGATGAGTTGGTCAAGCCTTCTCTTCCAATAGAGCGAATTTTCAAAAATGGAACAATGCTAGGGTGGCGAGCGATAGGGAAGGTTTGGAGTGACGTACAGTAAATGCATGTTGCTTCCATCATCTGGCCCCATTCAATTTGAAGTACGAGACAACCTAATAAGCATAACATCCACCAATAAATCAAACTATATCACCAATGCATAATCAATGTCAAACCATCGTAAGATCTGAGACCATATCTATTGCATAGTGCACCACCTAAGATATTTCATACGTTAATGTTTTCCATAACTCCACACAATAATCCATATCAACATTTCTATATGCGCCTACATTCAACTTTAATGAAATTTTCATATTCCATTAACCAAACAAAGAGCATAATAGCTAGGACTAACACTTAATCCATTAACTCTTTCATTTGAAATTTGCATGTAGTATTTTCACATAGTCCCTTTCCTTTTGCTATAACTGTAGAACCTTTCCATAATTTTCCTTGTTTTTATCATGATACCATTAAGTATCCCTTGCATATATGTGGCTAAGTAATCAACATAAGAATTAGTAACAAGGTTATAACATAGCAATTGCAACCAACATGATCCTCATAACCATGGAAACGGTTATGTGTCGCAAATGATTACCAACAACATGCATTAACCACTCATTATCATGCCAAATGAAACCAAGACTACATCATCAAAAAGGTAGGAATGTGTAGTTAACATCATAACAACAGCAAAATATGTGTCAGATGTCTATCCTTGTGCCTCTAGTCTACAAGGGGATCCCACCTACTATTATTATATTATTATCATAATTAAATAATAGCATTTTTAGCAATCCTTTGCAGGCGAAATTCATCGTTGTGATTGTAATCGTCAACAACAAGCAGCCTCGAGTTCATCCAACATATCATCAATGACAGGAATGGGAAACTTATCTTTGATAGTCGGTTTATTCAGGGCACGAAAGTTAGGACACATGCAACAAGTACCTTATTTATTTAAGACCATCACCATAGGGGAAGAGTAGGGGATTGTACTAGGTAAAATTACACCCGACTCGAGAAATTCATGTACCATCTTTTCTATTTCATTTTTTTGAGAAAATGTGTACCTGTAGGGACGTACATTGGGGGGGTTACTGCCAGGAAGGAGATGGATGCTATGATCATTCTCACCCCTGAAGGGAGGTAAGGCCGTGGGAACCTCAAATACCTTGGGGTTATTTTCAAATATTAATTGCAGGCTAGGAGGAAATACCGGAGAGTCCTAATCAGTAAACTAGATGGCATGAAATTGAGCAATCACCCCATGGTGGCCTTTCTTCAACATTTTTTCCATCCTGTGAGAGATGATGATTTCAAGGGAGCCTAATTGGAGACCTCGGAAGGTATAGGTGTGAGTCTCTTCGTGGAAGATCATATATAATTTTTGATAATATATAGTGATTGGTCATGTTATTGTACAATCTGTACTTGTCCAAAGCCCAAGACAAGTAAAAGAGATTAGTGTAACAATCAAGATATCCTATCACTATCACCTCAATAAGAAATCCCCAATTTTAGGAGTAGAAGAAATTCTACCCCAAGAGAGGCATCCCTGATGGCCTAAAGGGTTGGGTAGACTAAGGTTGTGTTAAGAAATACTCCCCTCTCACTGGTCACCAAAATCAACAAAGTCTGCGTCTGAGAAATTCAAGGCGAAGAAGTGTAAATTTGTGTACCTTCCTGGAACAAGAACAACATAGCATATATATGGAAATTTCATGTACAAAAAATATATTAAATCCTCCAAAGATGATATACAATGAAATTATATGATGGCTAAAGAAAAATTACAGTTAGATGATGGTTTATAACAACCAAAATTAAATAGTAACATCCACAAGAATTAGTGCTCAGAATTGTTAGAAAAGACAATGAAAATTGAGCATATATCAAGTAGATTCTTTAACAATTGTCACAAGCAAGTTCTGAGTATGTTAGCTATGAGTTAGCTTAATGTATGAAGAAAATTGCAACAGTTAGTATGGCTGTATCAATGTTTTACAACAACAACAAGTAGATTAGTAATATAGGATAAACTAGGGTTAGAGATAGTTAGTAAAATCTTAGGAGAATAGTTTTTGAGCGTTTGATCAATCCTTAAACAAGAGAGAAGTGAGAACTAGTTCCTTTTAGGGATTATGGATTCAATTATATCAGCAAATTAACTTGGAGAATAACAATGATTATACTTGTCTAAGAAATGAAAAGGTGGAAGCTTGAGGAGGAGTACCTTAAGTCCTCAAGTACCAAGCCCTTAAGAGAAGGTTCAACTAGGGTGTAGGTACTTCTAGGCCCTAGTGATTTATCCTATCCTTAGACTCTTGAAATATATTTAATGCAATAATAACTAGACAAATCTTCTAAAGTGATATCACTTTAGGGCTCTAGAAGTTTGTCTAGACAAGATCTTCTTGAGCAAGACTAGCAAAACAAGGAGCAAGAAAGAAGCACCTTATGTTTCTTACTCCTGGGGTTTTCAAGAAAGAAATTTCATAATCTTAACTATGAACAAGTAAACATACCACAAACATTTATCATGAAATGAAGTTTGTAGATTTACTTACTTCACCAAGAATAATCAAGCATAAAAACCCTAGATTTGTCAAAATTCCACCAAGAAATGATCCAAAATGCATCCAAACAAGTCTCCAAGCAAGTGTGCCTCAAAATTATATCCAAGTACCCCGAAAAGAGTGCCAATTTCAGTCCCCCTCTTGTGAGAGGTGAGTTATGGTATAAAAATGAATGTAGTTGGCCATATTTATTTGGAAAATCCTAGCTTAATTACCCAACAATTGTGTCTTTTCACAAAACAAAGCCTACATGTCAATTTTCTCTTAAAATTCAAAATTAAATTGATTTTCAAAAATTAAACCCTAAAGAGGGTGATGTCATCCTTCCTAGGTTGACGTTAGGTCTCCTCCATGAGATGTTGAGGTCATCTAGCAAAATGTGGGCTCTCCAAAGGCCCTTCTCCACACATGGAAAACTACAACCCGACATCTCTCAATGTCAAACCCTAGCCCTGGGTGACGTCATGGGAATACTAGGGTGACGTCCAAGGTCTCCAAAGACAACATCCAGGTGGGAAAGGGTGGCCCCTCATCGTCTATTCCTACTAGGGTACCTGCAAAGGAAGCATCCTCTTCCTTCACTGTGAAAACTTGTCATCACTGTCTTTCCCCAAGCCTGGGGTCTCTGCATCCTTCCTTGGGCTTCAAGCCCTCATGAAGGTCCGAATTGATCATCTCCTCATGAATACCTATCCACCGGGAAAGGTCCTATAAAGACAAACAGTTACACCCTCCAAGGGTTCATGAGTCACAAGTATCATAATAAGTAAACCTCATCTAATAATCAAACCACCCAAACGTGTGCATCAAACCCCCCTTTTCAAACCAAACAAATTCTCAAGGACGTTATACAATTTGTAAAATTTAGGTGTGGGGTGGGTCTCAAGGTTCCCTATTGGGTCAATCACTCCTCTGGTCGAGGGTGTTTCCTAAGTGGAACCTATCCTAGTCACGTGTGCATGTGGGATGGTGTGGGGTGAACTTCTGGGCATGGGTTCATGACATACAAGGGTTTGTATTGTCTTATCTATGGGTGAATTTGTAGAGGGTGAGTTGCCCTTTGTCTACAATGCAACATTTTTCCAATCCCATTTATTTTCCATTATTGTTTTCATGCTTCAAGGAACAAGTTGGAGGCCACTATCCTAGATTGGTGTCCAGATATCGATAGTGCCATTCACTAATGCCTCATGGAAATGAGAAGAACGGCTCGTGATGAGACCCCCTTTTCCTCAATTGTATAATTGAGAACCACTACCCTGGCTTGGTGACCATATGATGGTAATTTCATACCACTAGGTCGGCTCGTGATGAGACCTCCCATCCTCCAATTAACCCCTTAAGTATCCACTATCATTTATTTTGTAGGCTCCCCATTTCTTATAGAGAAGTGTTGCATTGCTTTCTCGGGGATACCTGGGAGAAGCATCTCAAAGGTTTTATGATTTTCTTTTATCTTTTTCCATCTTATTTCCCCTCTAGACCTTAAGCCCCTTCTTCCCATGAAATAAGGTACAATCCCTTCTTGGGCCAGTACACCCAAAAATCGCAAAAGATAAGGAAATTGAATGGAAGAAGTGTGGAAGGTTATAAGTATGATAGGGAACGGATGATGACTCTTCAAGGAACCCCCTAGTAGTACCCTATTCTCGAGGGTGACCAACTTACTAGGATAACATGACACCCACCAAGTTTAAATAAGGCAAAGAGAATAAATTCCAAGAAAACATTTTGAAATCAATTAACATTATTTGCAACATGTTCAAATGCTTCAAATATTAGAGTGACACTTACCATGATACCCAAACTCATTACCTCATGGAGAAATACCCATTTTCCTCTGGGACCACACTAGTTTGGTGGATGTTGTTGCTGGTGATGTGTGGAATGCATCATGAAATGAAGGGGGCCTCCAGTGTTATGCTCTATCTATCTGGATCTCAGAACTCCATGTCTTCAACCTGTGGGCCTCAATACATGATCTCCTTAGTTACCCCCAGGTTGGGGGTAACAGGTCCTAGAGTGTGAATCCTTTCCACATGCAAAACAATATCACAGCCACCCATGGAAATAGAGAACATGTGGGTTTTCATATGATAATCATCCATTTTGAGTTTGGAATTTTCACAACTTTCCCCACACTTCATGATACCACCATTAGCAATGAGGATTTGAAAATTAGAAATAGGGCAGAGAAAACAATGGATCTCCTTAGAAATTTTGCAGTGAATGAAATTTTGGGTTCTACCACTATCAATCAACACCACCATTGACCTATATTTGATGTATCCCTTGATCTTCAATGTCTGTGGGGTTGAAATTCTTGAGAGGGAACGAAGAGATATGACAGGTTCCTCTGGTTCCATAGGGGTTGCAACAAAATCTATTGCATGAACATTGGGTTGAGCATCCTCTGGGTCAGGAATCTCATCTAATGGTATGTCTTCATAGGAAGAGGAAATTGATGCATCAATCTAGAAGAACTTTTGTTCCCTACATTTATGTCTCGGCAAGTACTTTTCATCACAACAATAACAAATTCCTTGCTTACGACTCTCTGTCATTTCTGTGGGAGAGACCTTTTGGACCTTAAATGGTTTATGTTGGAGTTGGGTGAGCCCCGGGGTGAGTACAATTGGTAAATGTATCCTTCAGGGGTGGATCCTAAAGGATGGTATCTTCTTCCAATGTTAATTGGCATGCCTGCAACTAGGAAGTAGGATGATGCATGGTCACATGAGCCCTGATGGATTCCTTTAAGCCACTGATAAAACATTCAAGGTAAAATTCATTAGATAAGCCCTCGGTTTGGATAGCCAACTATTTAAATGTTATGATGAAGTATGATACTGATCCATTTTGGTGTATCTTAGTGATATTTCCCAAAAAATGAGATTCCTGATCAAAACGGGAAAAAACATCTTTGGTGAACATGTTCCAAGTGGGGATTCCAAGATAACATTTTTTATGCCACTTCCACAATTTCCATCATTCTTGATCTAGGTATATAATCCCTACATGGAGTTTGGTCTCATCATCCATATTATCATGGAGGGAGAACTATTGTTCCATTTGAGACACCCACCCTGTTGGGTTGGATCCATCAAATTTATGCATATTAACTTTGGGCACCTTATTCCAAGAGTGTGTGGAACCCCAATGGGAGTGGGATGATTGAGTATGATCATACTAGGAAGACTACGAGTCAGCGAGGTTATGCTCAACATTCTTACCCTTGAGGAGTTGCATCATATTCTCAAGTTGTTGGGTTATGTAAGCTTGTAAGTTATTGTGCATGGCGGTAAGTTTCTCCTCTAAGAATGATGTCCTAGAGTCCATGTCTTGGTGGCTCTGAGAGTGGGTGGTAAGCATGGTGGAGGATTGGGTAGCAGGTGAGGTGTTGGGATGGAAATATGGGCCATAAAAATTGATAGGTACCAGGGTGATCAGGACAAAGAGAGGAATCCAATGGGATAGGTTTCAAATAATGGTGTCCCGGAAAGGGTTAGGTCCAAAGGGAAAAAAAAAGGCTTAAAAGTGAAGGGTACCACTATGATCATAATGAAGAGAGGAATCCAATCGACTAGGTCAAAAATAAGAGTGTGGTTGGGCCTCAGAATGCGCCTTGAATACTTTTGCAATGGCATAATTTCCAAATTCTCAAGAATAAAAAATGTCGGAAGGGAGTGTTTCTGCAACGAAAAATTTAGTAGGGGACAATTTGCACCATAATATATCAATTGTTTTTGTCCCAAAGGTTATTGTTTGCAGAGTGTCTAGAAGAAAGTGTTTTCCCTATGCTATAGCTCTCTTATATGTGTGCGGGGTTGAACAATAGTACTCAACCCAATAGCTTAGGGCACCAACTAAGGAGGCTAGATCATACCCTTAGTCATACTACTCGATTAACCAGGTACTAGAGAGTATCTTCTCAAGTGTTTTTCTCAGTGACACTCTGGAAATCAGGCGGTCGATCGGTTTATCTACAGAGGGATTCAATATATCTAGGTCTATTCGTATACAGGTGTTGTCTGATGCGCTACCACTCAAAGGGGTACCAACAAGGGTTACAAGGGTGGCCAAAAATGTGTTCTTAAGTACCACTTGTAATTCTTGAGTGTATGAGTCCCTCACCACGGTTTTATGCATAGAATGACAAATATTTGTAGCTTAAGGACGTTGGAATACGTCTCTACCCTGAGAAAAACAATTACCCCACAATTTCTACCCAGGAACCTCACTCTCATACCACTTGCAATATACCATATGAATAATAATATGTGGAACATAAATATTTAGCAAGAAGTAACGGAACAACAAGATTATAGCTAGAACAATACCAGAATAACACCAAAAATAACACCTTTATTAAAGATAGAAATGGTCGGTTGCCTCTTCAAGCGGGAAACCTCCAACCGAGAAAATCTCTATTACAATCATCTCCAAGACAAAAATATCCAATGCCTCCTACTCTTATTTATACCAATTCTACCTTCTAAGGAAACTTCTAGAGGAAGATCTTTCTAGAAGTGGAAGCTTTTATTAAGTCTTCTTACATTGACTTATTCTCCTTTATTTATTAGGACTTATTAACTAATGTCGGCTTTTATTACATAGGAAATATATCCTACTAACTAATGACCATGAAGAGGATTCAGGATTGTATCCTAACATAATCTATCCAAATGATCAAGCTATCGTTCAAAAGTTTTGTCATTCTTAGAGGATTCAAGAAAAATTACATCTGTGGAAAGAATGAATTTCTTGTTTACCTCATCATTAAGACAATGTGATTTGGTGGTATTTGAGTATCCCAAGAAGATGCACATCTGACTCCTTGCATAAAGATTGTTTCTTTTCTCCTTAGTAATTAAGGCATAGCAGGTGGAACCAAAGACCCTAAGATGCCTCACCAAAGGAATGAAGTCATACCACATTTCATAAGAAGTCTTATTTCCAAGAGCATGAGATGGAAACCTATTTTTCACATAAATTTCACATAGAACTGCATCATTCCAAAATATCAATTTCACATTTTTTAAAAACATCATGGAACGAACCATATTTAAGAGAGTCTTCTTCATTCTTTCAGCTACACCATTATGTTCAAGAGTGTATAGAATAATGGCTTGATGCTTCATCCCATGCTGGTGAACACAGTTTTCAAATTCATTACATGGATATTCTCTTCCATTATCAGTATGAATAGATCCAATACAAGACTGAGCTTCTTTTTGGATGCATACATGAAAAAATTTTAAAGTTTCAAAATCCCATGATTTATCTTTCAAAAAGTACACCCAACACATCCTTGTGTAATTATAAATAAAAGACATGATATATCTATTACCATTAGTATATGGAACATGAACAGGGACACACAAATAAAAATGTATCAATCCAAGTTTTCTACATGCTTTGGAAGTAGAATCATGAAATAGTTTTTTGATATGTTTTCCAAGGATACAAGCATCACATTGCTTCAATTTCCTAGGAATAGTAGGCAAACCATAAACACTATTATTTTCAACAATAAAGTTTGTCATAATTAATGTTTCTAAATATAGCATGCCATAAGAGACTAGATGGGAATATACCTTCATCATGGTGAGAGAGGTGTGCAGAATTATGTGCATGAGAAAATGTCCTTTTCAACTTGAGTAATCTTCCATCCTCCATTCCTGTCATAATGACCATGTTGTCATAAGATTTCCTTATTCCATATTTTTCATCGAATATATGAATAGAGTGGCCTTGTTTTCGAATATAAAAAAGAGACAATAAGTTCCTTTGCAGCTCAGGAACATAGAGAACATCATGCAGAAGAAAATATGAGATTCCAGGCAATTTAATCCCTATGGGGCCAATTCCTGAAGGTTTGAGACTTGAATTAACTGCAAAATAGACTATACCATTTACATTTTCATTTAAATACTTAAAGTATTCTCTTTTGAAGGTCATGTGGCATGTTGCACATGTGTTAAGAAGCTATGCATCTCGCCAAGAAGCAAATTAAGTGTTAAACAAATCTTCAGTTACTCCAATATTGCAATGGGAAACAATATAATGAGCATATTCGAGCGCTTTACCTTTCACTAGGTTTGATTCTTTACCTTTGTATTCTTTCTAATCAAGCTTGTATTTGATATTCTCCCAAGGGATTATGCATGCCCTTTCCTCATGTCCATCATTTCCGCAACAAACAAATGGAATATTATATCTCTCATGGGGATTGTGCTTTCCCCCCCCCCCCCCCCCCTAATCACATCTCATGTGTTACTTCCGCAGTTGCCACATATTATTCCTCTGTTGTGGAATCTACTAGAATTGATTATTTACATGATCTCCAAGAGAAAAATGTTGATCCAAGACTCATGAAATAGCCTGATTTTGACACTCCATTTTATTTATCCCTGTAAAATTATGAATAGGAAAATCCAACCAGGTTGAATTCATCCTCCTTAGAATTCTTGAGTTCCCTTCAAGTATTTTAGAACTCTTTTTGCAGTAAAGCAATGTCCTTCATAATGTTTTTGCATGAACCTAGAAAGAATCCCAACAATGAATGAAATATATGGTCTAGTGGTGGTAAGGTATATAATTCTTCCCACAAGTTGTTTGTACTTGGTTGTATCCTCGAATTCATTACCTTCTATTTACGTGAGCTTCAAATTCTATTCCATTGGAGTAGAGAGAGGTTTACACTCAATCATTCCAAACATCTTCAACAATTCTCCAATGTACTTCTTTCGGGAAATGAGTATGTATTTTGGATTATAAGTCACTTCAATGCCCAAGTAGTAGTGAAGATGTCCCAATTATGTCATCTCAAATCCTTTCTTCACTTCTTTCTTTATGGATGCAATACAAATTTCATTGTTCTCTGTTATCAACCAATCATCTACATACACTACAAGATATGCAATAGTTTTGCCAACTTTCTTGACAAGAAGAGTTGCATCATCAACATTAAAGTGATTGAAATTCAATTTTAGAAGATGCTTATTTATATTTTCATACCAATCTCGCAGTGCTTGCTTCAATCCATATAAGGATTTGATGAGTCTGCACACTTTCGGTTCTTGTCCCTTCACAATAAAACCTTCTGGC
The DNA here is from genome assembly GCA_000966675.3 of Picea glauca. Lineage (NCBI taxonomy): Eukaryota > Viridiplantae > Streptophyta > Pinopsida > Pinales > Pinaceae > Picea > Picea glauca. Next base: position 952,573 of record JZKD02S1672855.1, on the reverse strand, counting down.
TGAAACATGAATACATTCTCTTTCAAGTCTCCATTCAAGAAAGCAGACTTCACATACATTTGATTAAATTTCCATCCATGTTATGCTACTAAGGAAAATAGAGTATGAATGGCATCCCATTTTTCTACGGGGGAAAATTTGTCCTCATAATCAATGCCTTCTTTATGGGCAAATCCTTTTTCCATGAGCCTTTGTTTTTTCTTATCAAGTGAGCCATATGATTTGTACTTGTTCTTGAAGACCCACTTGTAGCTAATTGATTTGATTTTAAATGGAGGGTCCACCAACTTCCATGTCT
>JZKD02S1672855.1:897989-937954 GCA_000966675.3 Picea glauca | reverse complement strand
GACCCAAAAATTTGGAAAGCAATCTGGACTTCCAAGTCCATTACAAAGATAGATATGTTTGTTTGGACCATGGCACATAGAGGCATCCTAACTAGAGAAAATATAAGAAGAAGAGGATGGGAAGGCCCTCACAGATGTTCCCTTTGCTCTCAAGAAGAGGAAACAACAGACCATCTGCTTCTAAGTTGTGTTTACTCCAAGGAAGTCTGGAAGTTGGCCCTGGGACTACAGCCTAACACTCTTGATTTACCTCAAGAGGCCTCTAACCTGCTCCACAATTGGAACTCCCTCTGTCCCTTTCAGACAGCAAAAAAGGGCCAAATCTCCATCCTATGGAGCACTCTCCCAAAATTCATTCTCCGGAAAATTTGGCTTGAATGAAATAACGGGATTTTTAGGGAGATCAAAAGTAGCCCCGCTCAAGTTGCAACAAAGATAAAGGCCTATTTTGGAGAAAGCACCCCCTACTTCTGTAAAGAAAAGAACACAAGGCCCTTAGAGATGGAAGAGGAACACTGGATTGAACACTTCAATCTCCAAGACCAACAATAGCAAATTAGCAGCAAACCTCACTAGGAAACTTGAGAAATTCGGAAGGAGGAACAAGATTTAGAAGAATGGAAGATAAAGGAAAATAATCATATGTTGTTCTTTGACGAGGTGTCCAAAGGAAATCCAGGTTTGGTAGGTGTAGGAGGGGTCCTGGTAAGCCCCACCGGACGTCCAGAAATCATCTTTGCCTGGGGACTTGGAATAGAAACCAACAACAGAGCATAATCATTGGCCCTCTGGCAAGGGCTAAACCAAGCTATTAAACACAACATCCAAGATTTGGTGATAATAGGGGACTCTCGGTTAATAATCCAAGCCTTAATCCTCCGCAGAAGAGTCAAAAATGAAAAACTCCAGCACCTTCTGGCGAAAATCCAACTCCTCCTCGACAATTTCTGAACTTATCAGTTGTACCACGTCCTCTAGAGTCTGAACGCAACAACAGACGCAGAGGCTAACAAAGGAGCCCTCTCCTACATCGGAATCTGGCAAATAAATGGAACCACAACCGTAATGGAACTAGCGTAAGCCTGGGGGAAGCAACCAGGAGATGACTGAGATGCGAGCTGGCAAGTCAATAAGTCACATGTTTGGAGGTACAGTGGATATTCCAAGGCAATCAAGACAAGGCGAATGTCAGAAATGAGGGATTTATCCATCATTTGGTCGTTGAAAATCCAGGGAAAATCCATCACTCTAGCAAATCACCCATGCTACCCAGATCACACGAATCAATTGGGAACTATGAATCTGGAGGAAACTACGGTTAAAAGGAGAAGCAAGGAAGGGCCTTCTCATCCCTAGAGCATACGAAGGCTTGTAAGACACCCATGCAGAGGTAGAACGATCAGAGACAGGAGACGAGCGCACAGTTGCAACACTCCAGAAGAAGCAAGGAAGGCGATGGCATCTAGTTCTGGCAGCAAACCCACGAGGGAGGAACGACTGAAATCGCTCGAAGACGGCTTGCAACACCTCAAGCACATGTTGCACAATCAACTAGACTTTCTCCAGAACCTAGACATTGATGCAGGAAGGCGATTGGAAATGCTTGAAGCAGATATCACCTCCACTAAATTTGGGCTCTTAGAGAAGATTGGAAAGTTGCACAAAGCATTCAAGGACCCAAAGAAAGAATTGGAAGATAGAGTCAACCATTTGGAAGAGAAAATGGAACAACTGAATAAATACTGGAAGAAGGAGCGAGACCTGTCCAAAGGGGGAGGTTCAAAGAAATCTGGCCAGTAGTTCAAAGGCATGGAATGGTGGTCTGAAAATAACTCTCTGAGGAAGGCGTTTTGTATAGAAGCCTCCGCATATATCGTATCTTTTAGATTTAAAAATCCATCACCAGGTAGGAGAGTATAGTCTCCTGGTCTTGTATCCGTTTTGTCAAGCTTGGCTCACTCCATATGTAATAGCACCAGTGGCTTCGACACTGCTTTTCTATAATTAAAAATCCATTATCCGTTATTGTCAAAAAAAAATAATAATAAACAAGTGTTGCATGGCAGCTTAGTCCTTGCCAAAAATAAACATTAAATATAAAAATAATAAAATATGAATATAAATATAAAAAAAATAAAATAAAAACACAATGTAATAATAATATTAAAAAGAAAAAAATACATAAAGAAATTATTTGCCTAGATTTTTAAGAATCTTTTCTTGTGGGGACATCATAGAGCGGTGATAAAAAAATTTCCTTTCCTATAGTTTACTTGTATAAATTATTGTCTTATTTTAATTTTGTATTTATCTAAATTATGATTGTTTGGTTAGATTATAACATCAACCCCAGCATTGGTACTGTATAAATTATTGTCTTATTTTAATTTTATATTTATCTAAATTATGATTGTTTGGTTAGATAATAACATCAACCCCCCAACATTAGGAACGTATAAATTATTGTCTTATTTTAATTTTATATTTATCTAAATTATGATTATTTGGTTATATAATAACATCAACCCACAAGTACAGTAACAACAAAAATTGAATTATATTACCATAAAAAATACATTTGAAACAAATAATATATTAAGTTATTTCTTTTTAATGTCCATCAAAACACAACAAAATTGTAATTCTTATACAAAGATAATTGGAGCAAGAATATGCAAGTGAAAAATGAAAAATAAAATTCATGTAAAACTACTTTATAAAGTTATAAATAAAAAAAAGAACAAAGATATTATATGTAAGAAGATAATATTTCAAATTTAATATTTATTTTTTTTAATTTTTATTATTAATTTATTTATAAAAAATTATAATATCATATTTTGGTAATGCTAAAGATATATTATTCATTTTGTGTAGATAAAATTGAACAAAATCATTAAACAAAATAAAAAAATTTACATTTAAGAAAATAAAAATCTACTTTTTTTAATTTACAATACCTATCTAAGAAGGCCAAGTAAGGCAATGCTTTTCCATTTTTTCATGCACAAGGCCGTTCAATCGTAAGCAATGTAACTTAACTAATTGAAACCAATGAAGTAATAAGTAAGCCATCGAAATGACGTTGATGAGGCATGTTCAACAACCAGGTAAGCTCTCAATGGTGAACCAGGTTCCAGGATACACAGATCCACATTGTCCATCTTTGGTCAACTAGTCCTAGCTCGTCTACTGATCATGTTCCATCTTGGCTCTTGAGCATGTCCTTCTCTCTTAGTCGCGCCTTTCGGACCTAGTTTTGTCTTGTTCCTGCCTTTCTTAGTTTTGTCTTCGCACTGTCGGACACTGTCTTACTATTTGACTCTTAGCTCTGACAGGGATCGGTTTCCTGGGTCCTCCCAGTGATCCTCTGACCAGTATTGTTTTTCGTCAGTGCTCTTAGACTTCGTTCTATTTCTCTGTTTTGTGTAGTGGGCCGGTGTGGTCCCCCTGAGGCTTTTAAATGGACCCCCAGCCCAGCTTTCCCTCGCACCCAGCAGATGATCTCTTTTGGAATCAAGAGGGACTTATAGACAAAATTGATTCCCTGGTACATAGTTCGCTAAAACTTCCCTCCAAGTTTATTTCAAACTTTGCTCCCACTCCCGCCAAGTCCTCTGTTTGTTTAGGCATTCCTTCTTCGACTAGTATGCCTTTCCTGTCAGCTCCACCAAGTGCTCCACAGTTTATCAACAGATCTCTCCCTGCTCCTAGTAGATCTACCCTCCCAGAGGTCCCTAAAGCCCAATCCTCCCCTCATCGAGCAGCCTCCTTTGGACGTAAGGTGTGGCATGCTAACAAGAGATCTAGGCGGTTAGTGCTAGGTGACGGAGTGGGTCTTGAAAATCTTTGTAAAATGTCTACCTGTTCACTGGTTGGACGCATTTCCTACAAGAGTTTGAACTCTCCACCTCTAGAGGACTGGTTAAAGTGCCATTGGTTCCCGATCCTCGGCTACTGTCTAAAAGTTTTGTTTCTTAAAAAAGGATGGCTCTGTTTCATCTGCAGATCTCCAGAGGATTCCTCGCTTCTCCTATCTTCCTTTTGGGTCTATGGAGGCAGCAGCCTTATGCTCAAATGATGGCATATGGAATTCAATCCGGACTCCGACTACTTCCAGCATCGACATCTGTGGGTGTTGCTCTCGGGTCTTCCTCTCCACTTCTAGAATGAGGAAGCCTTTAGAGCTATTGGCAACTCCTTGGGAAAGTTTATTTCTCTTGACTCCCCCTCTCGCTTGGGCTCTTCGAGGATGCTAGGCAGGTTTCTGGTCGAGATGGATCTATCTGCAGGTCTGTCGGAAACTCTTGACATCGTTTGGCGAGGGAAGAAGATTCTTCAGAAACTAGACTACTTCGGAATCCCATTCAGGTGCAACCATTGTCATGAGACCAGCCACCTCTGCCGAATGTGTCCTGGTAAGTCCACAAGCGATCCTTCTGATGATAGTGAAGACCTGTTTTTAAATCCCCCTGCCTATCCTTCTGTTGACCCTTCCCTAGCCTACTTGGATGTCCCTTCGGATCCTACCTCGATGCCTTCCCCTGATCACCCTGACTCCCTGACAACCAAGCTCGCTCTTCTTTGCTCCTCACTCTACAAAACTCTCACTGACCCTGAAAAGCTTTTTGTTAATAGCCTCGACTGGCTCGATTCCTCCTCCCTTACTAAGCCACTCTCTACTGAAGCCGAGTTTCCCTCGTCTCCCCGCCCTGCGCTTTCTCTTAACAGTACCCTTCCTTCTACATTGATTTCTACTCCTCCTCCACCGTCGACCTTAACTCCTCCCTCGTTGTCGATTCTCCAGGACGTTCCCTTCCCTTCTCCTGTAGCCCTTGACGAACCTTCAGCTCCCCTTCCTGGTTACAACCAGCCGGTCAAGGATGAGGACTCACTATTCGCAGCGCTAAGTTCTTCTCCAGCTCAGTTTATTCCGGACCTGGCCACTCGGTTACCAGTCTTTCAGGGTAAAGAGATTATAATGCCATCCTCTGAAGAGGGAACGTCTTCTTCGACCCATTCAGAACCCCTCAACAAATCTTTTTCTTGGTCGCGGGGTATCGGAGTTGATCTCTCTCCTCTACAGATGAGGAGCGCGAGGAAAAAGAAAGATGGATCTGTTACACAAATTGCAGTCTCGGGAGTCCAAAATCAAGACGGAAAGGCCCTTAGAGCATTGAAGGCCATTGCACGATCCAAGTAATGATAGTGCTCTCTCTGAACATTCGAGGGATCGGGGGCACTCTCAAGGCTACTTCCTTCTGAAGACTTCTGGATCACTCAAACCCAGATGTCATCTTTCTACAAGAAACACTTTCAGCCGATCATTCTGCCAGAGCGTTCCTGCACCTATTTCGCCCCCTTTGGGTCTCAGTGGATTTAAGTTCAATTGGCAACTCTGGTGGTATGTTGGTGGCCTGGGATCCGACATTTTTTGACTTAAAGCCTTTTTTGACCTGTGGAGGTATTCTGTGTTTAGGCAGCTGCTTTGCTACTGATCAGAATTTGGCGTTCTTAAATGTCTACGGCCCCTGCCTTGATAGATCAATTTTTTGGACTCACCTTGCTAATAGTGGCATTCTCTCTCTCCCTAATCTCATTCTAGGAGGCGATCTTAATATCACCCTTTCTTCTGATGAACACTGGGGAACACCTTCTCTGTTCGGATCAGGTATTAACCTATACAGAGACTTATTTAAGGCTTTTAATCTCATTGATATCGTGTCAGTTAAACTCGCTCCTACCTGGCGTAATGGGAGAAGGGGCTCCGAGGCCATTTCCAGACGGCTCGACCGCTTCCTAATCTCCGAGGAACTCTTCTCCTCCACCGTCTTCCCTACCTCACGAGTTTCTCTTCCCTTCATTTCTGATCACGTGCCCATCCTCCTCAATTTGAACCTCCTCATCAGAATCAAGCCTTTTCCCTTCAAATACAATCACCATTGGGCCGAATCCCAAGACTTCTCAGCTATGGTTCACACTGTTTGGTCAGACCCGCGTTTTCAATCTGAAGCCAACCCACAACTGAGACTCGTATGGAAGTTGAAAGTCCTAAAATCGCACACTAAAGACTGGTATAAACACAAGAAGGAGGCGGAAGATCTCACTCTGAACAAGATGGAGATTGATATCACTCATCTCATCTCAAAATATACCTCTGCGGCCCTATCAACAGATGAGGAGACTTCTTTAAAATCTTTGGAGGAAAATCAAAATGCTATTCTGCGAGAAGAGGAAAAGAGCTGGAGGCTCCGTAGCCGCGTGACCTGGCTCAAGTGGGGAGACTCAAACACAAAATATTTCCATAAAGTTGCTAGTCTCAACAGGAATAAGAAGTTAATCTGGTCCATTGAAAACGAAATTGATGGGACCATCCGTGGACAGGAGGCACTTAAAAGGGAAGCTACCTCTTACTTCGAACATCTTTTAAATTCCAGTAGTGGACACAACTTGATGGAAAAAGTTTCTACTGCCAGCCTCTTCACAAACTTGGTATCTGCATTTGAAGCCACTGATCTTTTTAAACCTGTTACACTGATTGAGATAAAGGATATTTTGTTTCTCTTCAGAAAGGAGAGGAGTCCAGGGCCTGATGGCTGGACGGCCGATTTCTTCACCCATTTTTTTTATCTTGTTGGCCCGGACCTTCTTCTAATGGTGGAGGACACACGGGTTAAAGGTAAAATTTCCAGTAATCTAAACTCCACTTTCCTGGTCTTAATCCCTAAAGAAGACTCCCCATCATATTTCAACGACTTCAGACCGATCTCCCTCTGCAATCTAGTTTACAAGTTAATTTCCAAGGTCATCGCCAATCGGATTAAGCTGGTTTTGGAAAGGAGTCTCTCAGTTGAACAACTTGGTTTTTTTAAGGGAAGAAGGATCCAAGATGCCATCGGTGTGGCCCACGAGTGCATTCATAGCATCATCCAAAAAAAACAAAAGGCGTTGGTCATGAAACTTGACATCAAAAAGGATTTTGACAGTATTGACTGGGAATTTCTAAGACTTATCCTCCACTCTGTCAGCTTCAGGATTAAGTTCACAGACTGGATTATGTCTTGCGTCTCAAGTGCCAACTTTGCAGTACTGATCAACGGGGAGGCATCCAGATTTTTCAAGAGTGAAAAGGGGCTCCGTCAGGGATGCCCCCTATCTCCTTACATATTTATCTTAGTTCTGTAAGGGCTCAACCTTCTTCTCCAAAAAATCCTTTCCGAGCACCGCATCATAGGTATTAAGGTCTCTAATCTCATCAGGATTATCCACCTTATGTTTGTGGATGATATTCTTTTAATTTCCAAAGCCGATTTTGCGGAATGGAAGGCGATCATGGACATTCTACAACTTTTCTGTTTTGCTTCGGGACTGTCCATTAATCCTCTGAAGTCCATGGTCCACTTTTGGGGTCTTTCTGAGACCGAAATATCTCCTCTAAAAGGCACCATCCCCTTCTCCTTCTTTGATTTAAATCTAGGTTTCAAGTATTTGGGGTACCACCTTAAACCAGGAGCTTCCTCTGCATCTGACTGGACCTAGATGGTGTCTTCCTTCGATAGGAAGATAGGTTTCTGGTGCAAAAAATGGTTGTCCCTAGGGGGACGTCTTATCCTGGTCAAGACATTGTTGCAAAGTCTAGCAGTTTTTTGGATGCTTCTGGAACGAATCCACGCCAAAATCATTACTCTGCTCCGCAGACTCTCCTTCAACTTCCTGTGGAATGATCTCGTAGGAAATCGACGATTCCATCTTTGCAGCTGGCAGACACTCTCTAGGCCAAAAAGGGCATGGGAATGGGGACTTAAGAATCTCTCTATATTCAACTCATCTTTACTGTCTTGTTCATTCTGGAGAGCGGTTTCCATTGACAACATTTGGCATCGTGTTATCAAAGACAAATATTTAGGTGCCAAACCCCTCACTTCTTGGCTTCGAAAGTCTCATTTAATTCAGAATTGGGCCTCTCCCTTCTGGAAAGGGATGGTCTCCTCCTCTCAAGTGATTCTTCACTGGCTCCGTTGGAAACCTGGAGCGGGCGAAGAAATTAAAATTGGCAGAGACAAAATTATTGGCCTTGATGAAAAATCGATTCTCTCCTTACAGCTCAGGTCACACCTTCTTTCCATTAACCTGTCCTCCCTTGCGCAGCTGAATAAGGAGACCCGCGCCTTCCCCCTACCAGATCATTGGTTACATAGCAGTGAGCTGACTCTCCGTGGGCCTTTATCCCTAGAATTGGATTCATTTACAACAGCCTTAAAATGCTCTAGCCTCTCACTCTCTAACGCTCAAGATGCTCTTTCCTGGACCGGGGGCGACGGATCAGGCAAAGTTGTTACCAAGAATGTATATGCTGCTCTACTGTCAGAGAGGGAGGTCGTTGCACAACCATCGTGGCTCTGCCGGTTATGGACTTGGTCGCTCCCCCTAAAGCATAAATTATTTTTTTGGCTTTGTGCTAGAGACAAACTCCTTACTTTGGAGATGCTTTGCAGAAAAGGTTGGCAGGGCCCTGGTTTTTGTGTTCTTTGCCGCAGAGCCTCGAAGGACATCCACCACTTGCTTATTCACTGTATTTTTTCTCAAGCTATTTGGAAATGTACTCTGCAGTATTTCACCCTTCCCTTCCACTGGATCGGCGCCACCTTTACTGAGTGTTTCTCCTCCTGGTTTTCTGCCCAAGCTGCGCCACCTTCTCTGGCTGTCTTCGTAAGCTGGCAAATTTGGATTGAGCGTAACAGGGTCCTTTTCAAGGACGCCTCCCCTTCCCTTCAGGCGGTCTTTTATAGAACGCTGGCCTCCTTTCATTGGCAGCCGTCTTTCATCAAGGCTCTCCCTTTCAAAGCGATGGATTCTTTCTTGCCTGAAGGTTACTCGGTGGCTTGTTTTGACGGAGCAGCTCTGTCTTCTGGTTCTTGCTGTGGTGCTGGAGGCACTTTCAAATCTCACCCGGAGCGGACTACCAAGTGGTTTCTAAATTGTGGTGGGGGCTCAAACACTAAAGCCAATCTCTTGGGATTATGGGCTACACTTATGCTTGCTTCCTGTTGGTCTCTAAATCACCTACATGTCATAGGAGACTCGAAATTAATCATTGACTGGATCAACCGTAAGTGTAGTCTTCAATCCATCCACGTGGAAGGTTGGAAACAAAAAATGCAACAGTTGGCTCTCTCCTTCATCGATATCACCTTCCGTCATCTTCCCATATCCTTCAACTCAGAGGCAGATGCACTAACTAAGCGATCTCTAAGACAAGTGGTCGACAGAATTTCAATCTTTCACTGTGACAGAGGACAGGAGAGTCCGACATCCTCCTTCAATATCTTTGAGCTATAATGTCTAATTCGCTTTACTTGAGATAAGCTCAGGGAGCTTTGGGTTCTGTTTTGTTTCTGCTTATTCGTGTGGAGACGAAGGTAGTCTTCCATTGACGAGGTGACAGTTCTGCTATTGGTTCACTTTCTGATCATGAGGCGAGTCGAGTGCTATTTTTCTGTGATAACTGTGTTCTGTTTATTGACTGGTAATCGCCCACCCTTTGTTCCCTGGCAGCTTCGCATTTACGCGTAAGATCCTGTCCGATCTGGTTTTAGAACGGATCCGACAATGTGTTGATTTCAGTGTATTGTAAATGAATTTATAACACTTATAAATTTGAGATAATTTCTCTTGGGAAAAAAATCAATGTTCCTTAACATTAAATGGGGTATAAGATTCCAATACGTAAATTTATGGAAAATATGTTAATCTCGTTTTAAATATAGCTTCGCGAAATTTAAATATAGCTTCTGAAATAGGACCGTGAAATTTCGATAATTTATAAAAGTGACAGAGAGATCCTTCATATATTCCAGAAAGATCACAGAAATTAATGATAAGGACACGGTACATCCAGTAAGGTGACTCGGGACTAGCGTCGGTTCAATGAGACAATTAATTCTGTCCATTCGAGTTCAGAGTGGCTTCATTGTTTTTGGCCACTCAAAATAAAGTTGATTAATTATTTAATTAATTTTATACATTAAGACATGTGAAGGCTGTAATAACATTTTCAATATATTATCCAATTAGAATTGAGAAAATTGAGTTTTTTTTATTATATTAAAAAATACATATTTATTTTCTATGTTAAACTTTAGTTTTCATACACAAATTAAAAGTCAAAAGAAAACTAATGTAAAGTCAAAGAGCAACTCATTGCTATATTCCCTTGGCAGGAACTAATAAGAATTTACTTTGTAATTAAAGATAGTATTTGGTTCATGTATAAAATTAAGATTAAATGTTATTAAAAACTCATATTATTTAGGTTAAAACTGTTTTTAATAGTTTTGGAGTAAGATTTAAAATTGCTTTTGATTTTTTAAGAGATCTTTTTTCTTCACATGTAAAGAAATAGGTTAACCAGAGGTATTTGATAAGACAGAAAGTTTGTCGCCTTACATGCCACTAACAAATTATTTCAAGTAGTGTGGTTTTTCTTAAATAATGACACCCAACCTATATTTGTGAATAAAGAAAAATAATGATTGTCCTCACTCTCAATTTGCAATTAAGTTATCATAAATTTTATCACCTTCCAAAAAAAAATTACATTAAATATTTTACCAAATTTTCCATATTTATAAAACAAAATCTCCCTGTAAAAATGTACATTATATTAGAAACTTATAATATATTAATACTATAATAAATAACAACCAACCATTAAAGATCGTTGTAGTTTAAATGTTCTAAGAAATGATTATTTTCCAACGATATTTTATGGGGACATTTGGCCAAAATCCAGCGAGAAATTGTTAAATCCGCAAGTTTGAGTGATTATTTCTGTATAATCCAAGTGCCCTAGGGGTTTTCAACATGCTAAATCCATTTTTGCATTTAGAAATGGATTTATAAAAAACAAAAAATAATGATTTTGTAGAAATGTATATCATTGAATTCCAACAAAAAAAGTCATTTCATAGAACAGTTAAACAATGCCTTAAAAATCACATGCATACCATGACAAGAAAAAACTCAGAGAAAATCCCTATAATGTTTTTTCCATATTTATCTAAATCAAAATACGCAAGCCTCGTAAAATTTTCCAAAACTCTCCATAATAATTTGTCCTTGCTTCCTCTTTGAATGGTTGTAAATAATTGTTTGTCTTGCTTCTTCATCAAACATTATAAGTGGTTGTAAATAATTATTTGTACTTGAAAAAGTAAAAGTAAAGTAAGTACATGTATAGAGGAGGAAACCAAAAGAGTAAGGACGATTTGGATTCTAATAATAGTACTTAGGATCAATTATTACATCATATTTGGTTATAAATAGAAAAGATTTCAAACTTCAAACATGAAAAAAGTATGATGTTGTTTCGTAAATTTGCATTAAATAGAAAAAAATTCAAACATTAAAGATGAACAAGAATTATATTGTTGTTTTGTAAATTTTTAAAAGGTGTTTAACATTGTTTAAAGAATAATTATGAGAGAGGTTATACAAAAATGAGGTTTTAATGCATAAATTATATGAATAAGTAATATTTTAAAATTGATATTGTTTTTTCAAATAGTGATATTAGTATGAAACATTATGGTCCTCTCTCCCTCACATTATTCGGTTTTTACAAACTAGAGGAATAGATAAACATGAAAGGTGGAGGATGTGAACCATTAGAGATAACTCAAAACTATATATGTTTGAGACTATATTTTATAAGATGTTAAGGTAAGACACTTGCACAAGGAAAACAATGAAAAGATGATGGAAACCATTCTTAATAAATGCATGAAAACAAAATTTTAGGACTAACAGATTGTGTGTTTCCTTTCTCAAATACTCATAACCCCAATACTACTTTATAGATGAGAAGTATGAAAACCAATTTTATCCAAAACCAGATGGAAACGAGGCAAGTGAATGCAAAAACATTGATAACAAGTTGTATAAAACTGGAAAAACAATGCCTTGTATGAGATATTCTTAATTGAAACATCATTATACCCAATAGAATTGGATGAATTTAGAAAACCATTTATGTGCAAACATAAAATCTTAGACATGGAGAGTGACAAAGTTCCAATTAAAATCAACAAAAATGAGTGAAAAAGGAGGAAGCAAACATGGAATCGACACTATAGTATATGGTTTAAAGAGTGGGATGTAGTAAAAGAAAGGTCATGAATGGAAAAAAATGTGTTGAAAGGTTATGTACAACAAGAATGCTACAAGAAGGATAAATATGGAAAACATACCAAAAGAAAACAACAATATTTCTTAGAGAACTTAAACAAACAAGAGGAGACGAAAGTGAAAAACTACTTGAAGCTTAACATCGCATAGTGTGAAAAATCAAGTTATAACACATCTAAGAACCAACTCACACACACAGAGATGTGAAATGGTTAGATGGGAATAACCTAAGGAGTTGTGGGACGAAGGTTATGTGAAGTATGTGGAAATAGGAAGGTATAAATTGAGCAACATTCTCTCCTACATTGTGTAACATATTCACGAATCAAGTAGAGGTCGAATTTGCATATCAAATCAAAACGATCTGGTGAGAGGTACAACAAGGTTGGTTGAGAAAATGATGCAAGAAGGAATCACATGTTTGAGAGTAGAGTGATTGAGGTAGCCAACCCTTGATGTAGAGAAAAGGGGATTGAATCCAATTGAATAGACCAAGTCCATGATTTGATTCTTATTATTACACCACTAATGCCAGTTATATATCATAACTTCTTGCTTTAATATCTTGAACAATGTGGCACAAAATGTGGATTTACTTAACTTACACACATCGTTGTGAGATATATGTACAGTCTAAAGTCTTTTCTTATTTCCATGTTTTCAAACCACGTTGATTATTATAAAGTTTTTTAGGAGGGTCCCTGGTTTTGAGGAAGAGCGGGACATTTTGTTACCCCATGGATCCCAATTTTTTACCCTAATTCTATGTCAATCACTACAATGCTAGTTTGGGTCTACCTCCTAAATCTATGTTATGGACCAAACACCCCAAATAGCATAAAAATAGAATAAATGAGTAATTTCATGCCTTGAGAAAGATAGAGAGTGAATGAATAAGAATCTTCTTCAAGGGTCAACCTCTTTTCACAATATATCAAATGCACAAGATGAGATGATTCCTAAAACTAGGTCTACTTAGTATATAGGAGAAAAGGGAACAATTATAATTAAAGATCCAAGTAGACCAATCATGATAAAAATAATATAACAATAACAACAATGGAATATGTCATGATTTAGGTATTAACATGACTTTCCCCTTAAAACATGCATTTCCCTCAATGCTTGATTAGTTGTGGATGCTTCCATATGAAGAAGTCATCTTCCCTTGTCACGTCTTCTACTAGAAATTTATTCCACTTAATGAGGTACTCAGTAATTACTCAATTCTATAGTTGCTTGTTCCTTGTTTCAATGAGTGTTTCTAGTTCTAGTATGATTTTCCCCTCTTCATCGAGTTCTGGTAAGAAAGTTTGAATTGGGATCTTATCATTGTTTACTTTCTTTAAGCAAGAAACACAAAAGACTATATGTACTCATGAAGATGGAGGCAACTATAACTTGTAATCCATACTACCAATCCTCTGCACCACCTTATAAAGGCCATACTAACTTGCTTGTTAATTTATGGTTCTTCTTTTGTTGCTTGGGGGAAATTTGTTTGGATGGTTGTGGCCTTAGAAATACCCAATCTCCCACTTCAAAATAACTTTCATTTTGATGTTGATATTCTTGTTGTTTCATCCTATTATGTGTTGTATCAAATTTGTCCTTCAATAATTGGAGAACCTCTTGTTGGTGCTCTATGTGATCCTCCACTACTTGAACCTTAGCTTTCCCTCTCAAGGGTGATGTGATGGATGGATGGTGATACCCATAAAGTGTCATAAATGGGGAAATTTTATATGAAGTGTGGAAGGAATCAGTGTTGTACCACCATTCTACCAAGGGTAACCATTTGACCCATTGTATATGTTGATCAGATGAAAATAAACATAGATAACCTTCCAAACATTTATTCAAAATCTTATTTTCCCCATCAAATGGAAGATGGTAACATGAGTTATGACCCAATTGAGTACCCAAACAAGAAAATAATTCAGTTCAAAAATTACTAGTGACAATTGGATCTCTATCATTTACAATAATCATTGGGTTTCCATGTAACTTTTGAACTTCTTCCACGTATGTTGTAGCTACTATAATTGCTTTAAAAGGATGAGGAAGAGAGATAAAATGGGCATACTTTGTGAGTTGATCCACCACCACCATGATTCCATTATTTCTTTTAGATTTTGGTAGACCTGTGATAAAATCCATTGAAACCTCTTCCCAGTGTTGACCTGGTATGTATAATGGTTCTAGAAGACCCAGGGTGTTGATTGTCTCACCCTTGTTCTATTGGAAAACCAAAAAAAATTCCACAAAAATTTGAACATCAGTTTTAATACCTTCCCAGAAAATATCCTTCTTGATCCCATTGTAAGATTTCATAAACCTTGAATTCCCCCCTATAAGAGAAGTGTGAAATTCAAAAAGGACCTTTTGTTTGAATTAGGAATTCTTACATAATTATAAGTGATCTTGATACCAAAGTGGATCATTCTTCCACATAATTTTTTGATGCACTAGGATCTTGTTGTATTTGTTGAATGAGCTTACATGAGTTATGATCATGTTTCCATTCTATCCTTTCTTCCACCACCCAATTAGATTGCATAGCACAAAGTAAGCCCTCAATGTCTTCTTCTTTCCTTGAAAGTGCATCTGCCACCACATTTTATTTCCCTTTTTTGTAGATAATTTCAAAGTCATAACCTAGTATCTTTGAAACCCATTTTGTTGCTCTTTTAAATTTAGTCATTGTTCTAAGAATTAATTCAGATCATCATGATTTTTTTTACCTTGAAGTCTCTTCCTATTAGGCAGGGGCACCATTGTTTGATTACATGCAATATTGCTAAAATTTCCTTTTCAATAACATTGTTAGAGGTGATGTTATTTGACCATGGTTCTTAACAAACTTGTGGTAATATCCCATCAATCTTAAGAATCCTCTAAGATTCTTCAATTTTTTGGGACTGGCCATTCCATTATAGCTTTCATTTTCCTAGGGTCCACTTTGATGCCTTCGTGAGATACAATATGACACAAATATTCCACTTTGTGAACCCCAAAGGCACACTTTGAAGGATTTACATATAGTTGTTGTTCCTCTAATGGTTTTAAGACAATGTCAACATGTTGTACATGCTCCTCCCAAAACTTGTTATAGATTATTATCTCATCAAAAATACTAACACAAATGTTTGGAGAAATGGATTGAAAACATAATTCATCAAGATTTGAGATGTGGAAGATCTATTAGTAATGAAAAATAACATCACCAAAAAATCATAATGGCCTTCATGTGTTATAAAGGTTGTTTTGGGGATGTATTCTTCCATCATTCTAGCTTGATGATATTTTTAATGAACATCCAACTTAATAAAGAAAATGGATCCCTATAATCCTTTATAGAATTCATCGATAACATGAATAGGAAATTGCTTATCTTTAATGGTGAGCTTGTTGAGTTCTCTATAATCATGACACATATGCCATGAACTATCCTTTTTGGAAACTGTTATCACATAAGACTATCTAAGGGTCGCAAAGTGACCCATTCCTTTGCTTGCGCAGGTCTCAACCTTGAGCTCAAAACACAACTTTCAGAACATTTTTTTTCGGGCTTGAAGTGCAAGCAGCAGGCAGTTTAGTCTTTCAATGGCTGAGATTCCTGGAGTAGTTCAGATCAGCGTCTCACCAGCACTCGGAACCTTAAAGTTGTGTGAAGTATAGCATCAGGGAAAAACCCCGAAGTAAGCATGAGTTGTTGATCTTGAAGGGGATAGGTAGTAGCCGATCCAAGCGTTTGGGGAAATGAGCTTCTGGAGTTTCGAAGTGAGAAGTTCTTAAAACTTTCGAAGAGTCGAAGCCCGAACTCCCTCATGGACCATTGATCTCAAAACCAATAGGGAGCTGTTGATATTAGTGGTAGTGCCTCCCAAATTCCCAAAGGCTTGAAGCGCCCGAAGTCTTGAAGTGACCAAAGTCCCGAAGTGCCAAAGCATATGGCAACAGATCCTTCGCTTTGGGGCTTTTTCCTCTGCGTGGTTTTTCATGTTTCACTTTCAAAACACCTGAAGCCTGAAGGCCCAGAGTAAGTATCAGTAGTTTGATTCAAATGGACATGTGGTGCCGGATCTAGATCTCCAGAGGAAAGTAAAGGGAGGAAAATCCTGAAAACCTGAAGTAGCTCTCGATCGTTGATCGAGAAGAGAGAAGAAGGGTCATCGATCTGGTTAAAGGGGTCAAAGTCTCAAAATAGGAATAGATTCATTGATTGAAGAGGATGTGCGCCACCAGATCTATAGCTCCAGGTAAAAGCACATGGAAGAGGGCGAGGTTTGATATTTGATTTCCCTGAAGTTCGAAGCCATGAATAGATCTTGGTCGTCAATCTATGGAGGCCACACGTCATCAGATTCTTAACTCCGGATGTTTTTCTTCAAGGAAAAATAATTTTGAGTTTTTAGTTTCCCGGAGCTCGGAGACCCCAAGGAGATCTCAATCATTGTTTTAAGATAATACGTGGAAATCATTAGTATGGACATGTGGCACACTTGTCGGTCATGACACCAGGAACCTATTTGGTAATGACATGTGGCACTCAGTCCAGACAACCATGGGCATATCATTCGCTTCTTTCTTAGTGACACATGTCACTTCTCTTTCATGACACATCAACATAGCAGTGACAAGTCATTCTCTGGGAGGTGTTATTGTTCAAAGTCAAGAGTAGCGTCCCCCTCCCCCAGGGCACAGTTTGGTGGATTCTAAAGTTGGCAGGCGGTTAAGATTGGCAGTAGCGCTAAATCTAGCAGGTGCTCCTAGATCGCAGACCGTGTCCAGATCAATGACCATGCTTCATTGCGGGGGCTCAACTTTCTCGATCGCTAAAATTATTGAGTGGTTTCACAATTGAAACCATGGTTTGGTGAAAGTGATACGTGACAGAAGGCGGTGGATTGCGGGCCCAAAAGCGGTGTGAGTTCAAACCACTTTTGATGGCCCCACAATTACGTGCTCATATAGTGTCCAATATGAGAGCAACGCATGGCCTCCCCCTAGGCACTAAGCCTCATCCCGATCTCTAGGGTTCAGTTAATAAATGAAAGGACTTATGGTTGAAACCTTGACTCACTCGGTAATTGGAAGGCATGGAAGGCCAGGCCATGGGGACTGAACCGTCATCCCGTGGTACCCCTGTGGAAAGATTTCCCTACAAAAAACATGTCGATCTGAGCTCTCATCTAACAGAGGGATACATGCACAGTTTGATAGAAGACTGCTCAGATGCAATGCTTTGAATGTAGTGATCAAATCACACTCCTGATAGTTGGGGACTATTCTGAGTATAAATAAGTAGTTTTGATATTTGGTTAAGGTCGTCAACTGGTTGAGCAGAGTTCCCAATTTTGTAATGCTTGTGATGCCAAAGTTGTTCTCTGGCTATATAATGGATTTGAGACTTTCATGTTAATAGAAGTCAACTTCATGTTTCTTTTCATTTTGTCTGCAAAAGTTTTTTAAAACACTCAGGCATGGATGATCCAGTCGAGGATTGTTATACTATTCTAATGGAGGTTTGATTATAGAAGTATAATGGTCAGGTTTGCTTAGTTCTCGATGTTTATTTTCCCTCTCACACTGGATGGCTTGGGCATGGAATATCCAGTCTAGCTGTTGCATTTGCAGGATGATGGAGTTTTGATCATTTTGTGGTTGTAACTATGTTGTTTGGACATATTCCGATGTCTGAACTCGATCTCAAGAATTCTCTTGAGTTTGGTTTTTTCTTCTTAGATTTGTTGGAAGGCTTGATGCCCATAATAGTCTTGTTCACCTCCCTCATTAAGTCTTCCCTCTGCTCTCGCTTTAACTCAATTTAATGACTGAAGTTAATGTGGCCCTCACTTCCCTGTGCATTTCTTGTCCAGTTCTTTGTTGATCATTCATTATTTTGAGTTTCCTCCATTGACCTCCATCCATATAAAACCAACATCCACCTAAACTCTGATGGGTATTGGGCTTATCCTCTCGCAATATGAGGGTGACTCTCAGTGCTAACATTCTTAGCATCATTATCATGGAACGAATTGAAGACATTTCCCTGGGTAAGAACGACAAAGAAATTATGATTTTGAAGGTGCATCAGATATCAGTGACTTGAAGATTGCAGCTTGCACCTAGAGACTCCACTGTTTCAGTCATGGCTCTTAAAGGTAGACACATGAGGTCTACTCCAGAACTACCTCTGGCTACACCTAAATCTGACCCAGATAAGATTATCAAGAAAGGAAAGCTCTCTCGAGAAGGCTTTAGCTGCTGCCCCAGATTCAAAATCTCCCTGGGAGAACGACAATGATCAGATCTAGCCTTTTGATGGTGAACAAATACCAGACACATTCAGACTACATAGCATTCACCTAGAGACTCCAGAATCAAAGACTCCACTAGGGAAGATCATGTTGACAGAAAGATGACCATACCCAAGGCGAAGACCAAGGATCAGTTTATGAGATTGCTTCATGAAATCCTATTTTTCTTTATCAGCTCATTTCTCTCTTTCCATTTACATATAAAAAGGATTATCATTTGCTTTGTCTATTCAGATGATAATAAGCCTTCCTTTATTTATACATCCTTGGAAGAAGAAGACATGCCCTATTCTTGTGTTGTAGATGATGATCTTGTGTCTTCACCTCAGCCTATTCATAAAAGTGAGATTTGTATTGGATTTCCTATTGAAGTTGATCACCCTTGTAGCCTTAAGGGGGTTGAAAATGATTCACAGTCTTCTCAGAGTTCATTACCTTATGTTATTACTGTTGAACCTTCCCATCTTCTTTTTAAATCCCATATTCAGCCCATAAGTTTTCAAGCTAATATTAGAGACAATATGTTTAAACCTTTAAGGATGCCACATCACCTTCATCCCTATCCTCTTAATTCATTTGAGTATCTTCCTTGGTTTTTTGGAGAGGATCATGTTACAGCTAAGAGGAATTGCAGAACTTTCAGAAATTTGTTGATCAGTTTGATATTGTTCATGATGATGTTACCATGAGGTTGTTCTCACAATCTTTGTCTGCAGATGTTGATGTGTAGTTTAAATGTTTGGGAGCCGATTCTATTGGTTCTTGGATCGAGCTATGCAAATATTTTTTAAAGTGTTGGGGTAACAACAAGTCCCTTGATCAATACTAGTTTGAATTTAATGACTTGAAGAGAGGGGAAGAGGAAGCCTTGGTTGTCTTCAACGGGAGGTTTTACAGTGTTTATCATAGTATGTCTATGGAGATCAGACCCACAGAGACTGCTACCATGGTGTACTATGTCATGGCTCAGCATTCATACCTTGTCCTTCTCCTGAGAGAAAGGAAATATTCATCTTTAAGACACTTGTTTGAATATGTTGAAGAGGTCGAAGAGAACATCAGGGATAGCAAGAGGGTCCATACGCAAGCATATCATGAAAATTTGCATGTACATAAGCAAGGAGACTGTCAGTATGTTTCAAATTCTGAGCAAGAAGAATGTTAGTATGTTTCATATTCCGGGCAAGAAGATAGTGAGTATAATTCAGATCTGGAACAACAACAAGGAAGTGGGTGTGATTCACATTTGGAATTAGATCCTTCAATAGTTGCAGATTTTTCTATGGGAAGGAATGCATATCAATTATATGATTAGTTTTCAGAATATTTTGAGCATGGAGTCATGGT
The DNA here is from genome assembly GCA_000966675.3 of Picea glauca. Taxonomy (NCBI): domain Eukaryota; kingdom Viridiplantae; phylum Streptophyta; class Pinopsida; order Pinales; family Pinaceae; genus Picea; species Picea glauca. The sequence goes on along the minus strand of JZKD02S1672855.1, from coordinate 918,098 downwards.
TGATTGCATAGATAACTATATGCGCTTGGCTTATCATAGTTGTGATGCTTTAAATCATGTTGTACCATTATCTTATGATCATTCTTATGAAGGAGAGACTGGAATTGTTGGTGATCACGAGTTGGTTTCGAAAAAACAAGGAGGTCATTTATTTGCAAGCAGAGAGGCATTTACAGAGGAGCAGCCTGGTCCTCTAAAGTAGCTAGATTTCTATCATGTTATTCATGATCCTGTGGCCATATACATGGAGTCACATGTTTCAGATTTTCTGAAATTTTCAAATGGCATTATTTCACCGATACTCACAGGTGAGTATGGTTTCATGAAATATTTCCAAGACCAAACTATAGAGCCTTTTCCTTTATTCATTAAGGAAAAGCATTGGGTGGAAATTATCCATCCTGGACCTGTAGAAGACACAGAGCAACATGTAAAGGAGGAGATAAGTGGGCAGTTTTTCTCCTATACATAACTTGCAAATGAGAAAATATCACCTGGTATTAGCCAAACTGCATCAGTTCTCCACCCACCTGTACACTTTGAGAACATCAAACAACAGGTGAGACACAATGAAGGATAGGAATTAATTTCTTGTCAGTTGAGCTCCCCTGATTATAAATTTTGTGACCCTCTGGAGCTATATATGGAGCTGTGTTTTCCAAAAGCATTGGAGCCTGTAGGATTATTCACCTTATCATCATTTGGGGGTATGGTCAGTGTTCCAAGCCATGTTCTCGTTCTGCTGTCATATATCCCTATTTTTTTGTGGATCATCTGTAGTAGAGAGAAGAATTATATTACCAGGCAATTTGGGTGGTTATGGTGGAAGTTTGCTTTCACCTAGTGCCTTGTAAAAATTCAGTTAACCTAGGATTGTATATAAATAAGCTCCTTCTGGAGCCCATGTATTTGTTTTCATTTTTTAGTAGAATAGTGTACATATTTCCATGTTTTCTTCGACGAAAGTTTTGATCTAGACACCATAGCCCAACAACTAAGGCACTGGAACTAAGCGTTCTTGGTGGCTCGCAGGGAGCATGCCATCCCCTATGGAGCCAAATGTTATCACATAGAATTTCTAAGGGTCGCAAAGCGACCCATTCCTTTTCTTGTGCAGGTATCAGTCTTGAGCTCAAAACACAGCTTTCAGAACGGTCTATTTTTGGCTTGAAGCACAAGCAGCAGGAAGTTTAGTCTTTCAATGGTGGAGATTCCTGGAGCAATTCAGATTAGCGACTCACCGACATTTAGAACATTAAATTTGCACGAAGTATAGCGCTAAGGAAAAACCCCGAAGTAAGCATGAGCCATTGATCTTGAGGGAGACAGGTGGCAGTCGATCCAAGCGTTCGGGGAAATGAGCTTTGGGAGTTTAGAAGTGAGAAGTGCATAAAACTTCTGAAGAGCTGAAGCCCGAACTCTTGAAGCAATCGTGGACCATTGATCTCAAAATAAGAAGGGAGTTGTTGATCTTAGAGACAGTGCCTCCCAAAGTTTTGAAGGCCCGAAGTGCCCAAAGTCTCGAAGTGACCGAAGTCCCAAAGTATCAAAGCACATGGCAACAAATCTTTCACTTCAATGACTTTCCTCCATGGGGTTTTTCATGTTTCACTTTCAAAACACCCGAAGGCCTGGAGTAAGTCTCAGTCATCCGATTCAAATGGAGACGTGGCGCCAGATCTAGATCTTCAAAGGAAATAAAAGGGGGGGAAATCTCGAAGACCCGAAGTAGCTCTTGATCATTGATCGAGAAGGGAGCAGAAGGGTCATTGATCTGGTTAAAGGAGTCAAAGTCCCGAAATAGGAACAGAGTCATTGATTAAAAAGGACGTACATTGCCATATTTATAGCTCCAGGTAAAAGCGCATGGAAGAGGGTGAGGTTTGAGATTTTATTTCCCCGAAATCTAGTGCCACGAAGGGATCTCAGCCGTCAATCTCTGGAGGCCACACATCGTCAGATCCTTAACTCCAGATGTTTTTCTTCAATGAAAAATAAGTTTGATTTTTCAGTTTCCCAGAGCCCGGAGACACGAAGGAGATCTCAGTCGTTTTTTTAAGGGGATATGTGGTAGTCATTAGTATGGACATGTGGTGCACTCGTCAGTCGTGACACCAGTCACCTATTCGGCAGTGACATGTGGAATTCATTCCAAGCAGTCGTGGGCATATCATTCACTTATTTCTTAGTGACACGTGTCACTTCTCTTTCATGACACATTAGCATAGCAGTGACAGGTCATTCTTCGGAAGGTGTTATTGTTAAAAGTCAAGAGTAGAATCCCCCTCCCCCAGGGCACAGTTTGATGAATTCTAAAGTTAGTGGACGATTAATATTGGCAGTAGTGCTAAATATAGTAGGTGCGCCTAGATCTCAGACCACGTCCAGATCAACGGTCATGCTTCATTGCGGGGACGCAACTTGCTCGGTCGATAAAATTATTGAGTGGTCCCGCAATTGAAACCGTGGTTTGGAGAAAGTGATATGTGGCAGAAGGCAGTGGATTGCGGGCCCAAAAGCGATGTGAGTTCAAACTAATTTTGATAGCCCCGCAATCACGTGCTCATATAGTGTCCAATCCGAGAGAAGCACTTGGCTGCCCCCTGGGCATTAAGCCTCGTCCCAAGCTCAAGGGTTCAATTAATAAATGAAAGGACTGGTGGTTGAAACCTCAAATCACTCAATAATTGGAAGGCATGGAAGGTTCGGCCGTGGGTACTAAACCATCAGCCTGTGGTACCCCTGTGAACAAATTTCCCTACAAAAACCTTGTCGATCTGAACTCGCGTCTAACAAAGGTATACATGCACAATATGATAGAAGACTGCTCAGATGCAATGCTTTGAATGTAGTGATCAGATCACACTCTTGATAATCAGGGACTGTTCTAAGTATAATTAAGTAGTTTTGATATTTTGTTAAGGTCGTCGACTGTTTGAGAAGAGCTCCCAATTTTGTAATTCTTGTGATGCCAGAGTTGTTCTTTGGTTATGTAATCGATTTGAGACTTTCTTGTTAATAGAAGTCAACTTCCTGTTTCTTTTCATTTTGTATGTAAAAGTTGTTTAAAACACTCGGGCATGGATGATCCAGTCGAGGATCGTTATATTGTTCTAATGGAGGTTTTATTATAGCAGTATCATGGTCATTTTTTCTCAGTTCCCAATGTTTTTGTTCCCTCTCACACTGGATGTCTCGGGCATGGAATATCTAGTCGAGTTTTTGCATTTGCAGGATGATGGAGGTTTGATCATTTTGTGGTTGTAATTGTGTTGTCTAGACATATTCCAGTGTCTGAACTCGAGTTCAAGAATGCTCTTGATTTTGGGTTTTTCTTCTCAGAGTTGCTGGAAGGCCTGATGCCCATAGCAGTCTCATTCACCTCCCTCATTAAGTCTTCCCTCTGCTCTCTCTTTAACTCAATTTACAGACTGAAGTTAATGTGGCCCTCACTTCCATGTTCATTTCTTGTCCAGTTCTATGCTGAACATCATTCATTATTTTGAGTTTCCTCCATTGACCTCCATCCATATAAAACCAACATCCACCTAAACTCTGATGGGTACTGTGCTTACCTTCTCTGTAATCGGAGGGTGACTTCCAGTGCTAACAGAAACCATAACCACTAGTGAAGAAAAATCACTTTGGCTAGGTATAATGATGTTGTTGTGTAACATTTCTTGAACTATACACTCAAGCTCACTCTTTTGTGCATAGGGGTATCTATAAGGTCTGATGTTAGGAGGAATTTTGCTCGATTGCAAGTGAAGCATTATTGTTCTCTTTAACATGTATAAGTCCTTTAGGCATCTCTGCAAATAGTATCTTGGAATGATTGATGATAACTCTTCGAAGATCCAAGAGAACATAGGGTTTATATATTTGAATATCTAGTGATCATAGTTGTGCAATTACAACATGGTATCCCTCTTTTAACAAATGTGTCATGTTTTCATAGCTTATCACTTTTGACGGTTTCCCTTGGATACCCGTGAGTTCAAATTCTTGGCCTTCTGAGGAAAATATCATGAAAATTTCCTTAAATCAAAAGCCATAATTCCCAGTGAGTGTAACCATTGGACCCCTAAGATCATGTCAACACCACCCATTTGTATTGTAATCACTAGGCTCTCCAAAAAATAACTCCCCATAGTGATCTTGATGTTATGGCACTTCCCTAAACAATTTATGGTGCTTCCATCTACAATAATTACTTGAAACTTTGGTGTTGGATATATAAACAATTGAGAAGTTTGACCAATTTATATTTAATGAAGTTATGGGTAGTACCAGAATATCAACATTATTGGATCATTATCATCAAACTTTCTCATATCAATCTTGGGAGTGAAGTAGTTTGTTGGTCTCAAGTTAAACCCATGATGAGGTGGAGCTTAAAGTAATTATGATCAAGTTTATGGATCTCCACCATTGTTCTCCTTATCCTCTTCTAGAGGAAGGGAATTTTGGGTATGGAGGCATCTTATCTCCTTCAAAATATCCTCCCTCCTGTTATTTGTAGTGTACCTTCATATCAACAACAAAAATATGGTTTGTTGGTATTAAATTTTCATTGATGGAAGTTGTATGTAAATCAAATTTCCATGATATAGACCATGTTAAAAACCCTTCCTCTTAAGTATAATAACAGAGTTTGGAATTAGAACTCACTAATGCACCCTAGTCAATTTTCAATATTTCAACTCAATTATAAACTAGCATTCAAAAATGTTTCACATGCACCATTTATAGGATGATAACACATATAAACTAATGAAATTCCAAATCATGATACACATATTCAGTTATTTCATATATTAGATTCATCTCCAAAGTTTATCAAATATACTCAAATAAATAATCACATGGAATTCACTGATTAGAGGCTTATTCACTCTCAAGGATGACCTACAACAACTGTAAAATTTAAAACATCTATAGTAGATCTGTAGCGACTGTTATATTTGTCGCAACCTCTACATGGGATCTATAGCAACCAATACAAGTGTTATGTAGCAATTGTTATAGATTTAATAAACATCGTATATATTTGAAATTACAATATGGGTACTTGATTTTTTTGGTGAGTTTGTCCACATTAAGGTAAGTCTACCAAAACTCGCATTGACCCAAATTGTAGATATTGATTTATAAACAAATCAATAGTTACAGGTGTTATGTAGCAACACCCTGATGGATCCATAGTAAATTCTACAAGTTTGATAAACAACTTATATCTCTTAAAGTGCAATCTAAGTATTTTATATTTTTGGTGGGTCTATCCATATCAATGTAAGGTTTATGTATACAAAAAATTGCATTAAACCAAATCATAGATCTTAAGATACAACCAAATCATTGTATGCCTAACTTTATATGCATACCCAAAACTCAAGAATTTGTTGCTTTACCAAAGCTACAAGTAATATTTTGAATTGAACCATTGTTAGAGATTTGATCAAGGTAAGTATTTTACATCAAGAAACCCTTCCAACTCATTTAAAATGGGTGAATGCTAAATATATGAATTTAAACAATAAGAAAATTTTCTCGGGAACATAACATTCAATTACAAGAAAAATATTCTAGATTTTAAATTTTCAAATAGACAACTCTTAACAACCTAGTAGGTAAATTCCTGATATTCATATTTTCATAGTATCCATTCCAAAAGGGAAACAGATTCTTTCTTGCAAGGGACTTGGTAAATTACTTAAGAAATCATAAATTTTCAATGCATAGATACTCAAAAAATAGCTAGATAAAAAACTTGCACCCACGAGAAAATTTGTTTCCAGAATTTCCAATATTTTCAAAATATAGATTTTAGCAACTCTTTATGGATTTAAATAGGTATTTTAAGCTTGAATTATCAATATTGAATGGTATAGAAACCATCCTTTCACATAGTTCTTTATGTCAAATAATTAGAATGTTTGCGCCTACCAATGATTTTTTACACATAATTTGCAGATTGATTATTAACAGTAGTCATTTTCTCACCATTCTACAATGTTAAATTCATAAACAAAAAGTAGAGAAAGTACACGTGTCTTTTACAAAGTCTGGATTCCAAGAAACTGATTGGAACATAACAATTTTCCACCCAACCGTAGGTATTATTTTGTGGGCACCACCCCCTATCCAAGATATGGTACCACCAGGGTGAAGAAGAGTAATGTAGAATCCTTAGAGTAGTCTCTCCATCTTAGGAAAGAATATTATCAACCAAGTATCTCACTACAGATTTTTTTGAAGAAAAAGTAGTTCTTTGACACCCACAATACCTGCCCCACACAATACAAGGAGGCCTTCCTTCTATATTTAAAAGTCTCTTAGATGCATCCTCGCTCCAATGATATTAAATGTGTGCATAGAAAGGTCTAGGTTGATGTCACTTCAACAAATATTAACTTCTTTCTTGGTTCTCCTCGAGGATCTAATGAATTTATTTCATTGTTGAGTTTGTTTTAGACAAATCATCTCTCTGGAAACCATAATACTTTCTCCACACAACACAATGAGATCATGTTTCTCTACTCAATAGTCCCTCAAAAGTATCATCCCTCTAGTGTTATTCAATGTGTGCATAGAAAGGTCCAAGCTGATGTCCATTAAACTCCAACAAAAAAATGATCTTGGTCCTTGGCTTTCCAAAAATCAGTTTTTCTCCTCAAGAATTAGCCTCCTCTCTTTTCATTTGAATTTCTCCTTTTTCATGATTGAAAAGGATTTTTTGATAGTTTCCTATACCAAATTTTATTTGGTTCCAAGAAAGTAGGAAACAAGTTACCAAAATTGTAGGAAGTGATGGCCTAGGTTTAAAAAATGGTTTCATACACTCCTATAATCTCCAATTTTGGAATATGGACTAGGATTAATATTTCAAAGGTTAATATGAAAAGTATTCCCTTAGACCCCATCACATTTCCCCACTCGTGGTATCATAGCCCCTTTAGGTGCTTCTACCTCAATCAACCCTATCATTTTATTAATTCTGCCAAATAATTATATTTACAAGTGTTTTAAAAAAACATGCAAACCACCATGACATATCTACCACACGGTGGTAAATAAAACATGGTAATAAAATATCCATGAAGAAACATCTAAACATACTTAAATAAAAAGTATTCAAGAGGGTAAAACTAGAGCATTAAATTATTAAGGTCATATTTGTTTACCATTTCTTTGAAATTATCATGGATATCATCTTTGAAAGTTTGAAATCCCTTGTTAGTTGCCATATTTAGTATGTCAAACTTCTTTAGCATTGTGCATTCTCTCCTCTCCACTCTCTCTACCAACTTGGATTGTAATATCCCAGTTTTGACCCCTAAATTGTAATGTAATAAATCATGTATTATTTATGTGATGTGGTTTATGAGATGGGAATCAAGCCTTGTGGGTTGATATATATCCATTCCATGTTGTAAATATGTGAAATGCATTGTAAATTTTCCTAGTGTGAATCTCATGGAAAAGGACCAACTAATGAATGCACAAGAGTCCAAATGGTGAGCTAGGTTTACAATGTGGTGGGTATATTTTCCATGATATGCTCATGTCTATGTAAAATCATATAAAAAGAGGAGAATATAATATCCACCAAAGTGGTTACTTAAGGGAGCAGCGAGGGAACTATGATATCAAAAGAGGGGAAGAAGAAAGGTGGTTTGTTGTCCTATTTAACCTTGTATTTTCCCTTTGGAATTACTTCCCTCTCTTGTCCATGCTTCCTTACATCGTTCCCATCAATCGTTGACCTATGGGTATGTGTTAGAATATTCAATAATATTGAGGGAGGTGTGAATAAATATAGTGTTATTTCAAAACATTTAACCTCCTAGCACTACATAAACATTAACCATTAATCATGTCATTCATCATCAAATAAAATCATACACAATGCACACATATTTTTACGTGGAACCCAACTGGGAAAAAACCATGGAAACTTTTCTTAAGTAGTTTCAAGATTTTACAAGCACCAACTTCAAGGAATCACCCACTCCCTGAGTTTTACAGAACCTACTATAAGGATACACCAATCCCCTTGGAATATTTTAAATTAATACACGGGATCAAATCAACCTTCAAATACAATCCCAAAATCACTTCTTAAATATGCATACAAAACTGCTCAGAACTGTACCTCAAATATACAAACTTGTAAGATTCGCCATGAGCTCAATTTTTTGTTTCTGATTCTAAAACTTGGACCTAATGTATTAGGATCTATTATCCTTCAAATTCAACAAGTGGAATTAAATTTGGACCTACCAAGCTTCAGATATAGTCATTTTATCTTGAAGACACATTTGAGACTAGTTTATGGATTAGTCACAAAACCTAACTTCCAACAACTATAAATCTGCACTTGTAATGAATCAGGATCTAAAAATTGTACCCCATATTCTTCAATGTCATCTATGAAATTCCTCCAAGTTATCTCCTTGACTCATCCCCAAAAAACATTATAGTGAAAATGGAAATATGACTCGTTTTGAATAAGAAACCCCTAGTTTTAAAAACCTCAACTTCCATCAAGTGTAACTCCAAACTTGTAATAAGTCAAGACCTGAAATTTGTACCCAATATTGTTTGTTATCTTTTCTGAAACACCTCTAAGTTTCTCTATCTGAATCATTCTAGAAAAAATATTTATATTGAAAATTCCAAGATGACCTTCAAATAAAAACCTTAGAACAAATCATCACAAGACTTCATCTTCCCTTGGAATTTCTCCCTTCTTCACTTCATCTTCCCTTGAAAATACACTCCTCTAGGATGAAATTCACTCCTCTTCCTTATCTAGGTCGAATTGGTTTGATCCAAATTCCAAATTAGTCTCCTCTTATTTATATGGGTCTTCTCCATATGAGGGGGTGTCACCAAGAGTTGCAACTTTTGGGTCACACCTCTTCCTTAAGGATGGTCGGCCTTTAGGGGATTTTTTACTTTACTTTAGGGGCTTCTTCACTTGGTTTTAGGGCTCATTCAAGGATCCTTCAAGGCTCCATTTTTGCACAACTCAAAGTGGGCATGTGGAAACAACCACATGTTGTCTCATCCTGTAAGGCCCATGCTTAAAAGTTATGCCATAAGGGGACCACTTTAGAGTTATGTATGCTTATTTCAAGGCTCCTTCAAGTCTCTTCAAGGATTCTTCAATTGGACACATCATCATAACTTTTAGGGGATTCTGGGCTTTGATTTAGGGCTTCTTCTAAGGTTGAAATCAATGACAACCAATTTTCCATTGTCTTTGGCATACATATTTTACCATTAGGGGAATTATTCATCCATTTGTGGGCATGGAGAGGAGGTAAGCTCCCATGTTATGGATATGTTTCTCACTAGTTTTCATGGTTGTAAATATTCTTATCATAGGATTTTACTATGTTTTTATGATGGGTAAGAGCCCATATAATTTGGGGATGCTTGTTGCTAAAAATGTGGAAGAAAATGGAATCGTTGGAGAGAAATACCATGCCTAAAATGTCCATAGTAGCTAAGGAAAAACATTTAAAACTGCAACCCTATTATTGTTTCTCGATAATTTTCTTGAAGCTAAGTGTTTTCTATCCTAGGTTATACCAAAACACAAATAAGATATTGGGCTCTTTCTTAAAATATTGAAGAGCACTGGAAGGTAAGAGCTCTTTGAAGGACTATTTAGTAGAGAAAGAGTGGGTCTTCCTTGTGTTGTATGGGGCAATGGAAGAGGGTTCCATGGCTAGTTTGAGTGTTGGAAGAGGGCCTAGAGAGATTTGTAGTGAGTAGATTGGATTTTTATGAGAGTAACGGGTTGGGTTGAGTGATTTTAGAGTCTTGTAGGAGGTTCCTTCACCCTAGTGGTATCGTGGTCTGGCTTGGGGGTGGAATCCATAATAATTGATTCCTACGACTAGGTGGAAAATTTTCTCCTCAACATCTAGTTTAGTGGAAATGGCTTCATTTGTAGATAAGTATTCATGCATATTTTCTTATGAAATGCTTTTATGTTTTTCTCATGTAGTGAATTTAATGGGTAATGAAAGATTTGAGTTAAGCATATTATTTCTATTATTGATTTATGTTTGCATATTAATTATGTATAATTTTATTGTTATTAGAGGTTCAATTCAACCTCATAGTAAAATTATGAGGCTAAGTAACCTCGTAGATAACATTGGATGGCCAAGGAAGCCATATTGGGGATGCTATAGAATGATGGTAGAGCAATTTGGATTTTTCTACAATACCCCATCACCTCAATAGTGGTAAAGGGGGGTTTTGGGTATGCTACATGGACATTATAAATTAAACCTCTTCATTATTTTCTTGTGTCAAGTATGAACCTTCAAAATCCTTTCCAAGAGTCTTATTTGGTTGATTATGTCTAAACATGATGGGCTAGGGGTTTTAGAGGCAATTTTGTTAGCCAACTTTCAACCTGTTATAACTTATTCAATTCTAATATTATAATGATGAAATTTTACAGGATGTATTATGAGATATTATCTTTAGTCTCCCATTGGCCCCATTCAATTTGGAACTTCCAAGGTAAATTTATGCTCAAATTACAAAAACTTGTTTTTTTTGTCCTATTTTGGGAGAACTAACTTATATAGACCGCCACATAGCTAATACTTCACTTCCAAGTTTGAAATTTTGACCTAAAAGACCCTAGTTTGTATTTTTTCCAATGCATCTAGAAGCACTCAAGTTGGATATTTCTAACTATAGATATTAATTTTTTACTCATAACATTTTTTTGAGACTAGTAAGAAACCCTAACTTCCAGAGTGTGTAATTATAAAAGTATAGTGAACTATAATTTGACATTTGGATTAAGTGTACTTGGATATTTACTCTCTACACCTTGAAAATTTCACTCGAAAAATATCCAAAAAAGCATTGGAGAAAAAATGTTAAGATGGTTCATTTGAAGGAGTCAAACCAAGGACTATTCTCTCTGATACCAAATTTTATGGACCAAACACCCAAAATAGCATGAAAATGGAAGAAATGAGTAACTTTGTGCCTTGAAAAATATAAAGAGTGAATGAATAAGAAACCTCTTCAAGATGGAAAACTCCTTTTAATATAATATATCAAATGTATAGGATGAAATGATTCCTAAAACTAGGTCTTCCTGGTATATATTGGAGACAAAGGGTGCAATTACAATTAAAGGGCCTAGCGAACCAATGATGACAACCATAATATAACAATAGAAATGTGATGTGCCATGACTTAGGGATTAACAATCTACCATTATTAGGGGTGATAGGTGTGGGAGGGAGTCTTCATGATCCCGAAGGAAACAAGGCCGTCTATTATGCTTGGGGCTAGGGAAAGTATTGAAAAATCTAGTTGAAGATTATCCATTGTGGCAAGGACTTTCCATTGCAAAAGATGAAGAAATAAAGAATACGTTTGTGTTTAGTGACTTGATGTTGGTTATAAAAACAATGGTCGGTATAGAGATCCCGGTGGGGATCAAATTGAATTTAATTATCTCATTAATTAAGAAAATTCTTCCTTAGTTTGAACAAATCTATTTATATCACATAAATAGGGAAATTAATGAAGAAATGGATTACTGGGGAAAGGTAGCCACCACCCTAGACCCAGGTGTCTTAGATAAAAATGGGATTTTAAGCTATAACTTAGTCCCATGATTAATATGGTAGTTTTTATTTATTGGAACCCAAACCAATATGAAAGGCTCATTAAGTAACAGTTGGAGGCGACTTGGAAAAGACAACATGTGGAGGCCTTCCTCTCAACACCATATGGCTTGGCAGACTTTGCCTATGTTAATTCAATGCACATACTCAATATTTACTAAAGAATGTGGGAACATGTCGAGTCAAAGATGATGCAAGAACATATTCTCTCATAAATAAACCATTTTGAGCAGGCCTAGGAGGTCTTAGAATTTAACAATGGGAGTGGGTTCCCTTAATGAAATTATTGTATTTTTCATAAGTTTGTAGGATTCTATAAGGAAAGAGATTTTGTAAGAGGACGAGATCCTCATGTACATGTAAGCAAATATCTATAAGGTAGGAGTGGTTATATTTTATAGAGGCAAAGAATTTAGTGTTCCAATTTCAGTAAATTTGTTAGTCGAGTATGAAGATAGTTAAATTTTCTCCAATTAGTGTGTAAGCCTTCAAGGCATGAAAAAATAAGGAAAACAAAGGTTCTATTATGAGTAATTAGTTAGATGATTCTAGGAGTTCAGTTTATTTTTTTTGGTATTGAAGCATCAACTTCCCAATGGATAAAAATATAAGCCTGAAGGCATATTAGGGGTGGCAAAACATAGTGAAATCGGGACAATAGAGTAGGAGGGTTTTTGAGTTTAGAAAATCCATGTACAGAGTTGTTGAATCGAATTAACATTTTTATATTCCTCCAATATCATGCATTTTGTCTTTATATTTAGTTATGTGCATATGAATGTATTAAGGGTTTGTGTGTGTATGTGTGTGTGTGTGTGTGTGTGTGTGTGTGTGTGTGTTTACCCTGAGTCATGAACGAAGATGAGATGAGTGTATGTAAATAGTCAACCCTAATGAATTCGGGCTGCATATGGATGATGAGGAGTTTGTGCAATTATAATTTGGACAATTCGATCTCTATTTCAAGAATGTGAAGGAGCATCGAAGAGAAACAAAGTCTTTGTGCAAGTGAAGAGGCTAGTGAACGAGAGGAACAAAATCGATATTAAGTCAAAGTTCCTATGAACCTTGAAGGGATAGAAGAAATATAGAAAACAATAAGAATAAATTGTGCTTTAGTAGACCAACAGTGTGATCAAACCACTTGGAAGACTCGAGATGATGTGGCAGATGATCTAGTCGTTGATCATTAGATATCAATGATCAAAAACATTATGAAGAAAGAGGAAATATGACTATTGATATCCAAATATCAACGGTCGAGAGTGATCGATTGGATTGGAGTAATTTTTTAAAGGTGTCAGTTGGGTGAGTGAGTCGGTGGCCAATTAAACGATGTCGATGTAAACATACAAGAATTTGTGGTGAAAGTAATTGAGGGTCCAGTGGGTCGATCGTCTGGTGGCCCAGTGACTGATTGGACTGAGCTAAACATTTGAAAGCACGAGGTTAAGCTGCCATAAGGACTGATGGTTTTTTCCCCAGTGGTCTGATGTCCTAGTGGTCGGGACAAAATGTAGTAGAGTTTGCAAAGGAGATGAATGATTCCAGTGTCCCGGTTATCCTGGTGGTCGGTTGAATGTAATATTAACCGGAAGAGAGATGAACCTGGTTAACTGCAGCATTGAATGAGGGAGTTGAAGTTGATTAAGAAAGAGTCTTAAGGATGGGTTAAGTGGCTTTAAAGCTGAACTTGTGTGCCATCATTTTGGTAAAGGAGTAATCCCTTGGTTGTATCGACTTGGAGCTATAATGCTCAGGTGGTTGATGTTAACAAATCCAACCATCCATTCGAGGTATTTTGACAGGTTAAAGGGGATTTGGACTACATCAATTGGTATCAGAGTGCAGTAACACTCTTTGAGAAGAAGAAATAATAACTCAAGGAGTTTGGAAAAAGGACAGTTCCAACAAGAGAAAGTTGGGTAGAATTGTGAAACTAATAGAGAAGCAGCTTCTAAAGGTGCAGATTAGAGAGACAAATCTGATGAGATTTGGCAAGTAAATAGTCTTTATGTTTTGTAGTTAATTTAGATGGAGCATATGTGTTTTGGAAAGTAGCAACAAGAGAAGAAGATTTGTGGCAGAACCCCTTACAACAGAGAAGTTGTAACAAAGAAAGAAAGAAGAAAAACTCTCATTTGCAGTTGGGTAGAAGTTGTTGATGCAACTCCACAGTTGTGATTGTGGGTAGAGTTCTCTAGAAGAATAAGAGTGGGTGAATCTCTTGAGGGAGTGAGTAGAAGTGCATAATCCTAGAGGAGAAAGGAAATTTAAGAAGGTTCTAGAGGAGAGTTCTAGAGATACCAAAAGGCCAGTTTCAAGAGAGAAACTTGGTGAGGTATTGTGTAGCAGGATGGAAAAGACTTTTTACTGCAGAGACTATTTGCAGCTCACTGTTGAGCATTGTGAAGATCAAAGAAATGGAGATGACCAGGGACATTCACAGGAAGGGTTCAAAAGGAAATCACAACAAGATGAGAGAAGGTGCCAAAGGAATGGGAAAAAGAAATATGAGAGATGAGGAACTTGATAGAGGAATAATTGAGTTGAAAGAGAAACTTAGTGATATGATGAAGTTGCTACAAGAATAGATGGAAAGAGGTGATATATATGGATGGAAACTGAGGAAGAGGTTCGGATGGACTATTGCACAATTGTTTGCAAGGAAGCTGAAAAAAAGGATGAGACACGAGATAAATGTTTGGTTGCAGACAAAAGAGAAACTCAAAAAAACTAAGAATAGAAAGCCCTTAGAAGCATGACAAATAGTTCACATTTGTGGACTAGAATAAGGATAAATGCTTGGAGAAGATGATGAATATGGAGAATATGAGGTTCATAATGAATACCTCATGCGATGCTTGGAGAGCTTAGTCTAGCACAAGGAAAGGATGCTAGAGGCATCTAAAGACACAAGAGAGTCTCATGTTTTTAAAACTAATGAATTTGTAGAGATGTCTCTAAAGGAATTTGCGGATTTTAAAGAATTCAAGAATCCATAAGGGGATATAGAAGTTGGAGAGCGCATAGGAAACCAAGAGAAAGAAGAAAACAATCATCTCTTTGAATATGACAAAGATATAGATTGGCTTAGGAGTATAGAGCATGACAAAAACATTTTGACATCTGCACAACAAAAAAATGGAAAGCAAAGGATTGTCATGGAGGACAACAAGAATGTTGAAGGTTCATCCCGTAGCCAGCAAGTTGTCGAGGAATGAATAGTTCAAAAGAATATATGTATGAAGAGGACAGTAGACCACACATATGTGGCAGATTGTAAGAGAGGACATGGATATGTATTTATAGTCATTCTTATGGATGAAAAAAAGTCTCTACATGATGAGGAAAAAGTTATTTCCTAGTATATGTTTAATTTATGTGTAGATGCAAATGAAACCGAGAGTTTTGAAGATTGAAGTAGACACCCTTCCACAAAGAAGCAATAATTTTGGAGAAGGAAGATATGTGCCTTAGATATTTGTGAAGGAATGTTTGAAGATGAATGGAGGAGAATTATTATAACTCTCACCCAAATCATTGTTGAGATAATGTCTAAGGAAAGGAATACCAGTGTACAGGGATATGAGTGTCCTCAAAAAATTGAGGACAACAAAAGACATGGTAAGGTAGAAATCTGGTGCAGATAATCTAAGGAAGAAGAGATGGAAAAAACCATACAAAAATTATGTGAAAGTTTGAAACAAAAAACTTGCAGCAATAGCATGTATCAGCAAAGGAAAAGACTGGACATTGAATTGGATGAGTTATGGATGTGTTTGATGAATATTTCCAAGTGGAAATACAAAGGGGTGGTGAAGAAAATCAACATCAAGGAGAAATTGGCTAGAGATGAGTGTGAAAATAAGGAAACTGAACAACATGAAAGTAAATTTTGGTACCATGGAAGCCTGCAGACAGTAACGAAACAACAAGACGATAAAGTAAGTGAGAAACAACAAAATTAAGTTTGGGATCCAGGAGGAGAAGAATCTACAACAACATGGAAACAGATTGAAGACCATGATCAAGAGATCATGAAAAATTATGTACCCTGGGAGTCTGATGCATAAGCATATTCTCTCAAAAATAAAGCACTTTGAGTAGGCCTAAGGGGGTCTTATCATTTAACAAAGGAAGTGGGTTCCCTTAATGAAATTATTGTATTTTTCCTAAGTTTGTAGGATTCTGGAAGGAAAGATTTTTTGTAAGAGGACGAGATCCTCATGTACATGTAAGCAAATGTCTAGAAGGTAGGAGTGGTTATAGCTGATAGAGGCAAATAAGTTAGTGTTCCAATTTGAGTAAATTTCTTAGTCGAGTATGGAGATAGTTAGATTTTCTCCAATTAGTGTGTAAGCCTTCAAGGCATGAAACCATAAGGAAAACAAAGGTTCTATTCCAAGTAATTAGTTACATGATTCTAGGAGTTCAATTTATGTGTTATGGTATGGAAACATCAACTTCCCTATGGATAAAAATGTAATCCTACAGGAATATTGGGGGTGGCCAAACATAGTGAAATCAAGTGAGTATAGAAGTAGGAGAGTTTTTGAGTTTATAGAAACCATGTACAAAGTTTTTGGATGAAATCAATATGTTTATATTCCTCCACTATAATGTATTTGGTCTTTGTTTTCAATTCTTTGTGTATGAATGTATTGGGTGTTTCCATGTGTGTGTTTACCCTGATTCGTGAATAAAGACAAGATTATTGTGCATGAATAGTCAACCTTAACGAATCCAGGTTGCATCTGGATGAGGAGGAGCTTGTGCAATTATAAGTTGGATGAATCGATCTCTATTTGAAGAATGTGAAGGAGCATTGAAGAGAGGTGGAGTATCTATGCGAGTGAAGCATGGTGTCTCCACTCAATGAACATGTGACATAGCGCATTCATTCATGGGATATTAAAGAATACCCCTAATTTCACTAGATATTGATAAATACTTCTCGAAAACTTTTTGTTTAGCCCCCCTCCCAATACATTTTACAATTAAAAAACATTACTTTTACTAGATATCCATTATTTTTACCAAATACCCATTTTTATAACCTCCAATACCTATAACCCCCCACGTACCCTACATCCCCCCCTAATACCTAAAATATATTGACTCTATTTTTCATAATTTAAAAACCCCTTTTATGAATGAATGTGATAAGATATTGGTCAATAAGGTGAAGCCCCCATGGAGTGAAGAGGCTAGTGAACAAGAGGAATGAAATCGATATTAATTTAAAGTTTCTATAAACCTTGAAGGGACAAAATAAATATGGAAAACAATAAGGTAAAATTGTGCTTTAACAAACCAATGGTGGTGATCAAACCACATGGTAGAATCAAGATGACGTGGCAATTGATATGGTAATTGATCATCAGAGATCAATAATCAAAATCATTCTGAAGAAGGAGGAAATCTAATCGTTGATCACCATAGATCAACAAATAAGAGTGATCAACTAGGCCTAATTGATTGTTTGAAGGTTTGGTTGGGAGAGTGAGTCGATGGCTGATTAAACCAAACTGGAATAAGCATACAACAATGCATGGTGAAATTAATCGAGGATCTGGTGGGTCGATCGCTTGGTGGCCTAGTCACTAACTGGACCGGGATAAACATTTGAAAGTGTGAAGCTAAGATTCCAGAAGAACCAGTGGCCAGTGCCCCAGCGTCCCAATGATTGGGACATAGTGTAGTAGATTTTGCAAAGGATCTCGGTGATCCAGTGATTCTGGTGTCCCAGTTGACATGATGGTCGATTGAGTGTAATATTAACCAGAAGAGAGTTGAAACCAATTAACTATGGTATTGAACAAGAGAGTTTAAGTTTATTAAGGCATAGGATTAAGGAAAGGTTAAGGGGGTTTAAAGTTGAACATGTGTGCCATCATTTTGTTAAAGGATTAAGCCCTTGTTTGTATGGGCTTGGAGATATAATGCTCAGGTGGTTGATGTTAAGAAAGCCAACCATCCATTTGAGGTGTTTTTCCATGTCAAAGGGGATTTGGCTTGCATCAAAAGAGTTTTTGTTGGAAACATTATGGGCAATTTGACTTGGGCTTCGATGGATCTAGAAAATGGAAGTGAGCTTAGTGTTGCAATATAGGTGCATTGGATGTATTGGAGTGGTTACGGTGAATCTTGTGTTGGGATAATTTTGGTTTAGAATTGTTTGAGTATGGTGGTTTCGGGTCACGTTGGGCATCCAATGTGGGTCTATGGTTTGGCTAGACATGTCTTGGTCTGATTGTTTCTCTTTCAATTGTTTCTCCTCTAGATTCTTTGAAATTATAGTATGGAACAATCAACATAGAACAAACTTGGATCTTCCTTTCCTGCAATGGTTTGGGAATTGGTCTTTTAGTTCGAGGATTTTCATTTCAAATATCTAGCCTGTTATCTCTTCTAGCCAACCCAATCTGTTTATTGTCTTTGTAAATGTGGAAATCATAATCAAGACTATCAGTGAAAATAATGATGTTAGAGAAATTAGGAAGGATCTTTGTAGGCATTAAGAAATGAACCAATCAAACAACAGTGCTCTCATGATTATTTCATAAAAAATTACAGAACTTGAGAAGGACAATGTCACACAGTGCCAATATAATGAGTCTTCTTCTTCTTCTTCAGAAACGAAGAATTGATTCTCTGGAGGTAGAATGTAATCCACTTCACTCGTTAATCCTATATCAATGTGTGAACTCTCTCTCCTTATATTCCAACAATCAAGACATTGGGAACTCATTTTAAGTTGGGGTAATGGAAGATGATATAGTTCATCAAATTCACAATCCCATGGAGATCAAAGGGCCAAGTTCCCTTCATTCAGGAGAGGAATAGGAAGCACGAGGTAGTTTCCAATTCTAACTTAGTAGAATTTTATTTTGAGTTGTTTGTATCTTATCTCAATATGTTAAACATGTCACTAGTAGAAATACATGGAACTCTTGTTTGGAGAAGGTGTTAATAATTATAGTTATTACTATAGAAATTTGTATAGTTTTAGTACAATATTTGAACTCTACTAAATGTAATTGTTGTTAGTTTCGGCACAACCATCTTTTGAAGAAATACAAATTAGGTTTTAGTTAAAATAAAATAAAAACAATCTACCATTATTTTTTTGGAATGTATTAGTCATATTACGAATACTTTGGACAATTACATAAAAACGAATCTTGAGAGGATCAAGTTAGGTTTGTCCACATATGCCTAAATTTTCATTGAGATAAACATTGGTAAGGGTCTACTTAACAACATGATTCTCAAATGAGGAAATTTTAGATGGAATCGGGTCTTGGATTATGAGAATACAACATTTTGGTGCTAGATATGTCCACAACAACAAATAGGTCATCTCTAGGATACATGTCATCATGCATGAGCTCATATACCATGGAAAAAAGGGATCAAACCAAAATAAAAAGATGGCAATATTTTGAGTAACCTTTATTGGAGTATGAAAGTGAACAGAATGAAGGAAATTCACAAACAAAAAAATCAGAGAAGCTCAATGTTGCATGTCCACAAGTGTCAATTGAGGAAACAACTATGCCCTCAGAGGCTAGTAAGGAAGCAAAGAGCACATGATTTTCCCCCTCATGGATGAAAGTTGTTAAGGAAGCTCCATCGATAAGAAGGAAGATATTTCATGAATATGAAAACTTTGATTTTGATAAGGAATTGGTACCCACTATGAATGGTGGTAATTTGAATTTTGAGTTATAGATAGTTTATGTGGATTCTTCTTCAAGGGGGTGGATTGAGGTCAAGAAGAAGAAGGGGAAAAAGGTAGGATCAAGGACTTCTTTCATTCTTAGTATCAAGTTTAGTATAAAACTAAATTAGTGCCCAAATTCCTATTACTAGGATACATTGTTAGTTGTAGGGAAGATATTCTTCTTGGTTTATTTTATATGAAATTCTCTAATAGCATTTATTTTTTGTGGAGTGCAAAAAGCACCAAACAAATGCAATTTTCATTCTCTCAATGAATAGAATTGTGATTTTTCCATTAAAAAAAAATGTGTGTGTGTGTGTGTGTGTGTGTGTGTGTGTCCATTAAATATCATGGACAGTTCAATAAAATGTGTTTATCTATATATCTCGTTGAAATAATAAATGAGAACTTATTGGAACCATAAATGAGTGAAACATCATAACTTGAACCTGCCAATTTTTTGATTGAAACCATAAATCAAGGAAGAAATCATTGAAAGTTTGCTAAAGAATAATGGTTACCACACTAATAGATTTTTGATAAGGGGCACTCAAACACACCAATTATGGTGATCTTTGTTGAAATTTTTGGATTACTGAGAGGGGGGGTGAATCAGTAATAACGTAATTATAATTTTTTTTCTTCAAATGTTATATCAATGTAGAATTATTATCCAATAATGAGCAGTAATAAATAAACAAT
>JZKD02S1672855.1:858159-875823 GCA_000966675.3 Picea glauca | reverse complement strand
AGGATATTTTCCCTGACAAAATCACTTTCCTTTATCTCATTATTCCACAATTAAGCATGGGTTCTCTTACTCCACAAAGCGTCTTCCCGTGAGGGATTTCACCATAAGGGGACCAATTTGGAGTTCATCCATGTTTACTTCTTATCAACCATGAAAAAAAAATAATGAGTCATATTTACATCAAACAATATTGGGTCCATTACCCAAGCCTTTGTGCTATGGGGCTTTCTTCGAGGGTTGACGTCAATGACAACCAACCTTAATCAACACAATGCCCCAATGTCCCAGTGGTTGGGACATAGTGTAGTAGAGTTTGCAGAGGATCTCAGTGATCCTGTGATTCTGGTGTCCCATTTATCACGATGGTCGGTTGACTATAATATTAACTAGAAGAGAGTTGAACCCAGTTAACTACAGTATTGAATGAGAGAGTTGAAGTCGATTAAGGCATAGGCTTAAGGATGAGTTAAGGGGGTTTAATGTTGAACCTGTATGCCTTCATTCTGGTAAAATATTAATCCCTTGGTTGTATTGGTTTGGAGATATAATGCTCAGATGGTTGATGTTAACAAATCCAACCATCCCTTTGAGGTGTTTTTCCATGTTAAAGGGGATTTGGATTGCATATAAAGAGTTGTTGTTGGAAACATTATGAGCAATTTGACTTGGGATTCGATGGACCTGGAAAATGGAAGTGAGCTCAGTGTTGCAATATAGGTGCATTGGATGTATTGGAGTGGTTACGGTGAATCTTGTGTTGGGATAATTTTGGTTTATAATTGTCTAAGGATGGTGGTTTCGGGTCACGTTGAGCCTCCAATGTGGG
The DNA here is from genome assembly GCA_000966675.3 of Picea glauca. Lineage (NCBI taxonomy): Eukaryota > Viridiplantae > Streptophyta > Pinopsida > Pinales > Pinaceae > Picea > Picea glauca. The sequence continues at coordinate 874,997 of JZKD02S1672855.1, read as the reverse complement.
TCTATGGCTTGGCTAGAAATGTCTTGGTCTCAACTTTTCTCTTTCAATTGTATCTCCTCTGGTGTCTTTGAAATTATAGTCTGGAACAATCAACATAGAACAAACTTGGATCTTCCTTTCTTTCAATGGTTTGGGAATTGGTTTTTTAGTTCGAGGATTTTCGTTTCAAATATCTAGCCAGTTATCTCTTCTAGCCAACCCAATCTGTTTATTGGCTTTGTAAGTGTGGAAATCATAATTAGGCCTATCAGTGAAAATAATGATGTTAGATAAATTAGGAAGGCTCTTTCCAGGCATGAATAAATGAACCAAGAAAACAAGAGTGCTCTCATGATTATTTCATAAAGAATTATAGAACTTGAGAAGGCCAATGTCACACACAGTGCTAATATATTGAGTCTTATTCTTATTCAGAAATGGAGAATTGGTTCTCTGAAGGTAGAATGTAATACACTTCACTCATTAATCCTATCTTGACGTGTGAACTATCTCTCCTTATATTTCAACAATCAAGACATTGGGAACTCATTTCAAGTTGGGGTAATGGAAGATGCTATAGTTCATCAAATTCATGATACCATGGAGATCAAAGGGCCAAGTTCCCTTCATTCAGGAGAGGAATAGAAGCATGAGGAAGTGTCCAATTATGACTGAGTAGAATGTTCTTTTGAGTCGTATGTATCTTGTATCAATATGTAAAACATGTCACTAGTAGAAATACGTGGAACTCTTGTTTGGAGAAGGTGTTAATAATTATAGTTATTACTATAGAAATTTGTAGAGTTTTGGTACAATCTTTGAAATTTACAAAATGTAATCGCTGCTAGCTTCAACACAACCATATTTTGAAGAAATACAAATTAGGTTTTAGTTAAAATAAAATAAAAACAATCTACCATTTTTTTTTGGCATATATTAGTCATATTACGAATACTTTGGACAATTACATAAAAACGAATCTTGAGAGGATAAAGTTGGATTTTCCCACATATGCCTAAATTTTCATTGAGATAGACATTGGTAAGGGTCTACTTAACAACAGGATTCTCAAATGAGGAAATTTTAGATGAAATCATGTCTTGGATTATGAGAATACAACATTTTGGTGCCAAATCTATCCACAACAACAAATAGGTCATCTCCAGGATACCTGTCACCATGCACTAGCTCATCTACCACATAAAAAAGGGATCAAACCAAAATAAAAAGATGGTAATATTTTGAGTAACCTTTATTGGAGGATGAAAATGATCAGAATGAAGGAAATTCACAAACAAAAAAATCAAAGAAGCTCAATGATGCATGTCCACAAGTGCCAATTGAGGAAACAACTCTCCCCTCAAAGGCTAGTAAGGAAGAAAAGAGCACATGGTTTCCCTCGTCATGGATGAAAGTTGTTAAGGAAGCTCCATCAAGAAGATGGAAGATATTTCATGAATCGAGAAACTTTGATTTTGATAAGGAATTGGTACCCACTATGAATGATGGTAATTTGAATTTTGAGTTATAGATAGTCCATGTGGATTCTTCTTCAAGGGGGTGGATTGAGGTCAAGAATAAGAAGGTGAAAAAAGGTAGGATTGAGGACGTTTTTCATTCTTAGTTATCATGTTTAGTCTCAAACTAAATTAGCGTTCAAATTCCTATTACTAGGATACATTGTTAGTTGTAGGGAAGATATACTTCTTGGTTATTTTATATGAAATTATCTCGTAGCATTTTTTTTTGTGGAGTGCGAAAAGAACCAAAGAAATGCAATTTCCATTCTCTCAATGAATAGAATTGTGATTTTTCCCTTGGAATATATGTGTGTGTGTGTGTGTGTGTGTGCGTGTGTGTGTGTGTCCATTAAATATCATGGACATGGACAGTTCAATCAAATGTGTTTATCTATAAATCTCATTCAAATCATAAATGAGAACTGATTGGAACCATAAATGAGTGAAATGTCATAATTTGAACCTGACAATTTTCTGATTGAAACCATAAATCAAGGAAGAAATCATTGAAAGTTTTCTAAAGAATAATGGTTACCAGACTAATAGATGTTTGATAAGGGGCACTCAAACACTCCATTTATGGTGATCTTTGTTGAAATCCCACAAAACATCACCAAAAACTTTCCAATCAATCCACTCATTTAAAAAATAAATAAAAATTAAAGGTTATGGGTTAGTTCATAGAGACAAGATCCTAAGGGCATAGTTCCATGCTGGATAAAACTATAATTATGGTGGAATTATGATTTCTATCATATTTTTTGAAAATTTTGATTCAAATTTTAACTAGAAAGAGGGGTGGTTTGAATGCCCCTTATCCCAAGTAGAAATTTAGATGTTTTGAGTGCCCTATTACCCCTCACCCCCACCCCGCATAGCAGTAACTAAGGAGATGATGTCTCGATCCCTGCAGGTAGCATACATGGAGTGCCAAGAGCCATATTTACCAGTAGAGGCCACATTGAGCAAATAGAGCCCCTCCTCTCCACTACACATCACCACTCATCATTAGCAGCATAACAACATCCACCACACTAGCCTGGTCCACGAAAGATAACATGCATTACTTCATGATGTAACAAGTCCAATATCATGGTAAGTATCACTTTAATATTTGAATCATTTGAACATGTTGCAAAGATTCATTTCTTGATTACAGAACATTTTCTTGGGAATTATATATTTTTCTTAATTTCACCTTGGTCGTTGACATGGTATCCTATTAAGTTGGTCACCCTGAGGAAAAGGGTTGGTATTGAGGGGTCTCCTTGAAGGGTCATCGTACCATTCCCACTCATACTTACCACTTTCCAAACTTCTTCCTCTATGTTTCCTCATATTTTGGTTTTTTGGTTTCATTGACCCCAAGAAGGGTTTGTACCTCATTTCATGGGAAGAAGGGGCTAAAGGCCCAGAGGTGTTGGAACTAGCACTGCAAAAATCAAAATCCAAAAGGTCTTTGAGCATTTGTTTAATTTTAAAAGGGGGACTTTGTTTGGGTGGTTCTTTTATTAAATGTGGATTACTTGGAATGATTCATATGACTTATGGACCCTTGTGTTATCGGACAAATTTGTAAATGAGAACACAAACGAATCTACCTAACTCCAACAAGAAGCTAGAACAAAATAGGGTAGAATACAAGTTTCTCCTTAGATTTCATTGTAATATAAACTAGTTCAGAGAGGGACAAATGACATACCATTTAAATGATGTTTGATCCTCGCTAGTGTTGCCTTTGCTCCATCTTTGGATTTATGGGATGGTGAACCTATTAATAAGAACAAACCAACAAAGAGAGAGAAAAATGATATATATATTCCAAAGAAGTCTATGTATAAGATCAAGGAGTTATACAATAAAAGTAAAGGCACCTTTATAGGGAATAAATGTATTACTGCATTATATTGAATGAAAGTGGAAAATACAACCCATTCCTTGATGTTGCAAGGTCCCTTCCAATGGTCCTTTTCTTCAACACACACACCTTTGCTCCAATGCTTTTGATGAAGAGCATTCACAACCTGACTTAGAAAGTTAAAGCAAAGCTATCACAAGTACAATCTTCAACAGAATTCTTCATGCATAAGCAATCCTAGACTTTCTCATGAGAGATTCCTCTTTATATAGGGTGAAAGAGGGATGGATGAGAAGATTAGGATGATCCCACTAAATCAGAGAAGCGAGTAAGATCCAAACCGATCAGAGGCCACCTCATATTCTAGAAGATTCCCTTCTAGAAATTTCGTGAATTTCACTTTTTCCTCTTGTTTGAGCATCATTGCACCTTATGCACAAGAAGCATGCGGCAACGCCGCAGTACAGTTTTGGTGTAGCATGTGACAATCAATAATCATCACACCCCAAGCATTTAGCAAGGTGCAATGATCTCCTTTGATACGGTTTTTAAGAAGAGAAAGATGATTCACTTCTTCATGGAGAAAGTCTCATTTTAGTAACTTCAGGGAACATAGAAGTGAGTTATGCACATATCCTCAATTGATCACAAGGGTGACCAAAATAATGTGTAAAATAATTCCCCCCCCAAAGTATGAAGTTGGAACTTGTGACAGCTGAAATAATTTTTAGAATGTGTGTGTCAAAAACAAGAAGCACATCGATCGGGAACCTGCAAACAATCAAGCATTTGCATAATAATATACCATCTTCTGAGGTAGGCATTCCCATACTCATACTACAATTGACTCTAATAATAAGTTTCAAGTTATTCATGGTCACCAAACATACACTGTGGATCCATGTCATCATGATTCAGCATAGCCACGAGAAATACACTATGGATATATGCTCTAAAAATTCAAATATGGACATAGCCACGAGACATACACAGTGGATATATGTGTCAGTGTAGAATTATCAATACTCTATCGCAACCTATACTGATATGGTGAGATCCAAGGTCTTCATTTCCATCATCCTGAAGTACGAATCTATCCATGTGATTACATGTGTCAAAGTCGAGCATGGTAGAAACCACTTGATTATCAGTCATTAATGAATACCATTAACAAGTGCGATGGAAATCATCATTGATGTCAATGACTCCCAAGGTACTCTAGTACAATCCAACGAATGTGAATAAATGAGTTGAAGTCGAACACTTGATGGAATCTTCCAATCAGGGGGCAATGATGTGAACTCACAGTCGAAAGCAAGGAGACTTGCCATTGAGGCATGAAGGCTCCAAGGTACTAAATGATTTCTAAGTTTAATTCTTGGATAATGAGTTGAAGTTGACAGGAAAAGACTCGTCACAGGAGGGCCTTAATGTATTCCCCATAAATTACATGAAATATGTAACATATTTGAAGTAGATCAGAGTATGAAGTGAATCGAAACTGACTCGGGGAAAGCCGACATGGTAGGATTTGAGGACTGTAGATCATTGACTCAATAGAAGGTTTGTTTAGGTTGAACTTCTCTTGAACATATGAACACCACGACAATTGTCTTGGCATCATTGACTCAAGGAGGACCCAACATATGGACTTATGGATGGTCAAACGAGAGACAAATGGATTTCCCAACCTGTATACATTGATGAAGAGGGGTGTCATGTTCAAGAGCGACTTACTACCACTAACACATATACATTTATACATTTCTTTCCCAATTCCCCCCCACCATTTCTGGTGAGTACCTCTATATTTTTACGCAAGCTTGAGGAGGATAACATATGCTTGTAATGTAAGCTCATCCTTCATATGAGTTCCTCGGAGTATTTTTAACGAACCCTAGGAAGGAGTGGTTCGGTCCCATATGGTCCTTTTGATGCTTGTTTTAAGAGTCCAAAGAAAGAAAACTCATGGGTTTTTCATGTTTAGAGAGTCTGAAAAACACTTAAATAAAACTCCAAAATGTCATTTTTTGTAAGTTAGTCTGACGAGACCGAAAAAGAGATAATCTACCGCTCATCAAACGTTTTCGTTAAATACTTTTATGAGCGTGAAAAGAACAACGTCGCTTGGCTATCTTTTCGTTTTTAGGGAGCTTGAAAAGGGATTAAAGGATACTCCATAGGGTTCATTTTCCGTATTTCCATTACGAGTCCGAAAAAAGCGATAGAAGGTTACTCGATTACATTCTCATAGTTTCACAAGCATGAGAAAGAATTAAGACCATGCTCAAAGTTTTTCCTGAAAAACCCTAAAAGTATATGTACATAAGAAAAACACACAAAAACGACCAAAAAGGAAGGATCCATATCAAAATTCAGGTCCTCAGATCTCTCAACCTGCAATAGAGACACTTTGCAAAGTTCATTAGGTTAAGGGTATAGGTAAAAATATTTAAAAATTAATTTAATTTGAAATTAAAATGGAAAAAAGTTAATAAAATAGGTCAAAATAGTTTATTTACCATTTCATTTGCATTTTCACCCAACCAGTGCCCAAAACCCCCTTTTTCCTTTGAATTTTAAGTAACCATTATGGAGCGCCCGGCAGACGATTTCTTGAGCCACTTCCATTAAGTAGGTATTCTTATTCCCTTCTCTCTTTTCATGGTTGAATTTTTCATTTTTAATGGTTCAAATTTGAGTTATGGACTATTTTTTAGGGGTTATTGTGCTTTGAGATTGTCGCATACCCACCCTATCATGAACTGCGACGATCCCAAATCATCGCAAGGGTTCTACAACTAGGGTGAGATGATGCCGCACTATGGAAAAAAGATCCCCTAGGACGACCGCAACTCAAAATTTAAAAAGAGAAATGGAGCTATGAAAACTTCCAACTTTTAAATTTAAATGAATCTAATCATCTTTTAATGTCGTTTGGTAGGTTTTCATCGGTCATTATGCTCGAGTGGAGGGAACGTGAGCATGAGGAAGAATATTATTTTGTTGGGAATGACCCGGGCACTATCATGGCACTCCGTGAGTGTGGCTTGCTCAAATTTTTCAAAGTTTAGGGCATGAGATCCCAATTGAGGCTACTGAAGTACTTAGTCCACACGTGGGACGTCAATGAACAATCTTTTCATGTGGGTGTGCATAAACTCACCTTAGATTTTGATGACATTTACTTCTTGACTGGGCTATCTTGTTGAGGTTCCTGGGTGTCACTATTGGGAAGTAGAGGTGGTGGAGAACCCATGGACTATTACGTAGCACATCATTGCGTACAAGGTACAGAGAAGCATAGTGGAAAATTTTCTGTAAAGGATGTTTGAGATTTACCTTTGAGAACTATCCTCTACACTATCACTCAAATGGAAGGGAGTGTGGCTCTTTGCGTGGCTTTACAAAGCCATTTTCAGTATGCTATAGAGTGTATGGAGCCCCGGTTTTTCAATTGGTGTGAGGATCTTCTGAAAAACATCAAGAAATAATTGAGAAAGTGTAGGAACGGTTGATTGAAACAATTCGGGTATGGATCTATTTTGGTATCCTTCTTCCTAGAGAGGGTCCTCATTTTCTCCTACAACATGTGGAATGGGGAATACCTATTCCACAATATCCTGAAATGAAACGATGGGTAAATTTGATGGCCCGTCATGGTGGCGCACCAATCGTCACATATGACCAAGCTTTCTTCCAATGGTTGAGGGATCAACTATTCATGGTTGAGGACTATGCATATGTCGGGACTGACTTTAGTGTAGACCCCGACTTGGCATTGCATGAGGGTTCTCAGTGGGGAGATATAGGTAAGAATAATTTTTTCATTATATGTTGTTTTTGGTATTTTAATTATAAAATGTTTCTGTTATTTATCTGAGACTAATCAAGTGCTCTCAACAATGCAAATGTGGCACCTTTCCATCATCTAGGATCATGTCCTATTCAGAGACATGGAGAGATAGGCACAGTGGTGGGTCAAGGGGTGTTTGTTGAGGATCTCAAACAGATCGAACAAAACCTTGAGGGATTGACCATGAACATCCCTGACATCATCGTGGATGATTTACCTCAGCACTACCAATGTCATATAGTTGGCGTATCAGCATCCATTGGTCGACTGCTCCGTCGAGTGGCATGGGCAGTCGTTTGTTATAGCAATCCGCATCCTTGATTCTTATGTATATGAATCCATGAGCTTCACCATTTTGACATTTTTGTTTCGGGACAATTACCTTTTTGTAACTTTTGACGTTATAATATAAAGTTCCTACCAGCTTACTTGTCTTTTAAATGTGTGTTTAGATTTATAAATGGTGCAAATGTCTGTCTAGAACATAATAATCTAATGCATTTGTTAATGTGTTTAGACATCTAGGAATATGTTGATATCTAATATAATCAAAATGTATTTCCAAGAGGCGAATTCTCAAGTATACCTATAACAATGTAGGACTTCAGATGGAATAAATGTTACTTAATTGTAGCACTACTAGTTGTGAATCAAGACGTACAATAAGATGACAGATGCCAAATGAAATGGCATCAGTTAATAACTTGATAACTTCACTTTATTCCACAATATTATTAGTTGTGCAACCAAGGAAAACACCATGTAGACGATCAACTCATCCTTAGGTGCATATATTGCCCATGCAACAGATGCTAGGTTTTGAGTATTGCAACTAGCACCATCAGCAAAGTCGTCATAGGGTAACAAGGATGCCGACATCTAGAAACCAAGCACAAGGAAAGGTAAGCAGCTTAAAGACAGAACAAGAAACAAAAAATCACACACTAGAGTATGATACACTAAAATACAAAGCACTCATGCAAAAAATATTTTATGAATAGTACTTCTTCAAGTAAATCCCATTTTTGGGTTCACCCAAAGGAATTCCATCATAATCCAACAACTCATAAGCCCCTTTCTCCAACACTCGTTTAAAGATATAAGGGCCACACCACATGGGCTCGAATTTACCGGCCCCTAATAAGTCACAATCTTGTTTGTAAAGGAGAACTAAATCACCCTCCGAAAAAACATGTGGTTTGACATGCTTGTCGTATTGAGCTTTGACATGTTTCTTCTAGGTTTCTATGACTAAAGTAGCATCATGGTGAGTCTCATCTAATTGCATCAAATACAAGAGACGTTCTTCTTCGACAGAGGTGTTAGGGAGAAGTTCGACAACTCGTTTCAAATATGGGATTTCACATTCAATCGGCGGAATAACTTCGATAACATATACTAACTAGAAAGGTGTGAACCCTGTGGCAGATTTAACGAACATCCGATAGGCCCATAATGATGAAAAGAGCATTGTGTGCCAGCTTGAATTATGAATTCCTACCATCCGTCGAAGCATAGTTATTAGAATTTTGTTGATTTCTTCAACTTGTCCATTGGCCTATGGATAGTAAGGGGTTTAGTTTTCATGTCGAAGACCCAACTTATCGGTAAGTTCAAACATCATGAAATTTCAAAAATGGATGCCATGGTCAGTGACGATGGCTTGAGGGACACCAAACCTATTGACGATATGATTGAATATGAACAACGTTGTAGTTTTCTCGGTATTATCAAATGTAGGCATCACCTCGGCCCATTTAGTGAAATAATCCACAGCTACAATAATGTATCCATGCCCCCCGACTGAGTGAGGTTTACATGTCATGAAGTTAATGCCCCATTTAGCGAATATACCAACGAAAACTATAAGATAAAGAGGAGTAGGATGTGATCGAATCTTATTGTTATACTTTTGACAAGCATGGCATTTCTGAATGGCAGTAATGCAATCCTTAAATAATGAAGGCTAGAAGTAACTAGTTTGTAAGATCTTTTGGGTTGTGGCATACCCAAACATATGACCGCCACATGATCTGAAATGATAGTCATTTAAAGTTTTCTCAACTTCATCATAGGTTAGACAACGTCGAAATACAGAATTAATACCATGATGGTAAAGGGTATCACCGAGGATAATGTATTGATGGGCTTGATACCGAATTCGACGATGATCTACATGAGAAAGATCAGGCTAAAATGTTTGGGTTTGGAGATAAATGATAATTTCTCCATACCAGATGTCATATGAAATGATCAGAAAGAGACACTCATCAAGAAAAGAATCCTCTGCCACTATTTTTGTCTCGGTGGAGGGAAGGTCACAGGCATAGATGTCATGGATTTTGTATTATCGATTGTATACATGTATTGAGGGTGTTGGCCCAAATTTTGTACTATAAACATCATATTTTTTGAAATATATATAAAACACGGTTCTTCGACTTTACTTATATTACAATGTGTACATTGATGAGATTTTTTTCTTTTCTTTAGTTGTGTGACAAATGTCAATCTAAAATGAAATTAGCATAAGCATCGAATACATAATTAGAACTCCTAGGTATGTGATGATAAGTAATAAAATCAAATTGTCGCTCTAAAATGTGTACCTGTAGGAATATTTAGAGTAATGTAGTATCATTCACACAGTAACTGTCGTTCAACTAACATACTACTAACTGGGAATCCAGGCGAACCTCCAAAGAGTGAATGCCATGTAAAATAGCATCGCGCAAAAGTTCTATAATGACGCTATATTTGGCCACATTATCCATGGATGGCCCTGGGCATACAACACATGAAGATACCAATATACCCTCAGGTGAGTAAACCACCCAAGCAGTGGAAGCCAAGTTCCATGTATGAAAACTGGCTCCATTTGTGAATCCTATGTAGAACGACGACTCCATCGACATCTGCCAACCAAGGGAAAACTCGATAAGTAAGATGAAGACAAAATAAAGGGAAAATATATATACACTAAATTACATTAGTATACAAAGAGTTATGCTCAAGCTTGGGGATCAAGCGTAATATATTTTCAAGTAGAGCCCATTCCTGGGCTCGACCAACATGTTCCCTTCATAATATTCTAACTCATAGGCTCCTTTTTCTAAGACACGTCGTACGATATAGGGACCGTGCCACATGGGTTTGAAGTTTCCTTCCCCCAATGGTTCTTTGTCTTGATCATATAAAAGGACCAAGTCACCCTCAACGTACAACTGAGGATAGACAGACTTATTGTATTGGACCTTCACACATATTTTATTCACTTCCATAGTTGTAGAAGCGTCTCGACACTACTCGTCGAGACTCTCTAGGTGTGTGAGGCGTCACTCAAGATCGGAAGTGTCAGGGGCGAGCACAACTACCAATCTAAGAGAAGGGATTTCACATTCAATAGGTAATATCGACTCCACACCATGTACTAATTGTAAAGGAGAAAATCCGGTGGCAGTCTTGACCGAGGTTTAGTATGCCTAGAGTGTGGGATATAGCATAATATGCCAGTCAGATTTGTTCTGGCTAACATTTTTCTGCAAAATGGTCTTGAGAGACTTGTTGATGACCTCTACTTGTCCATTTTCCTAGGGGTAGTAAGGGGAAGAATGACCATGCTTAAACCCCATCTTGGATGTTATTTCTTCCATCATTTTGTTCTGAAAGTGACTTCCATGATCAGTGACAATCTCACTCGGGATACCGAACCTGGCGATAATTTGATTGAATATGAAGAAGGCGACATTCTTCCCGTTGGATTTAATTGTAGGTATGGCCTCGACCCACTTAGTAAAGTAGTCTACGGCCACGATAATGTGTTGATGCCCCCCAACCAAAGTTGGGTTGAAATCCACAAAGTCCACCCCCCACTTGGTGAAGGGACTGATGGTAATGACTGGATGGAGAGGCGTTGGATGTGAGTGCATTTTCTGAGTAAACACCTAGAAGGGGTGACACTTCTTAACTGCTTCAATGAAATCTCTAAATATAGATGGCTAGAAATAACTGGATCTCAAATGTTTTTGGGTTGTCACAAGCCCGGATAGATGACCACCACAAGCCCCACTGTGCAAATCGCTTAGAAATGACTCGACTTCTTCGTGAGTTAAAAAAAGATGCAGGATATTGTCTATTCCTCGACGATACAAAGTGTCGTTGATGCTAATGTAATTCTTAGCTTGGTATTGTACACATCGTCGGTCATCTCGCAAGAGATGCTGAGGGAAATTCAAAGTTTGAAGATAGAGAACAATGTCTCCATACCAAGGGTCGAATGACGAGAAAAGGAAAATGTGTTCATCTGCAAATGAATCAACATGAATGACATCCTCATCCAATTCTGGGAAGTTGGATATTAACTCTACAAAGACTAGTGATTTCTTGGATTTCACAGAAGTGAAATCGAGATCAAATTCTTGTAAAATGACAATCCAATTATTATATTTTCCCCCTATGATACACCTATTAAGGACGTATTGAAATGGATTGACATCGGCAACCACAGTAGTTTTGAAAAGCAATATATAATGGCGCAATCGTTGGACTGTGTGAACGGCAGCCAAAGCTAGATTTTCAATGTGAGAATATTTGAGCTCAGGACCAACTAAGTTTCTACTAAGATAGTAGATGACATAATCGTGGAGCTCGTCATTCTCCTAAACCAAAACCATACCAATTGTCTCTTCGGACGCAGTGACATAAAGCAATTAATCCCTACTGTAGTTAGGAGACTTCAGCAGAGGCATTGATACCAAGGCTTTCTTCAAAGCATCGAAGGATTCAAGGCCTCGCTCATCCCAGATAAAATGGATGTCCTTCTTCAAAATATGCATGAAACCCTTAGTAATATTGGCATAGTTTACTATAAACCAACGTAAAAAGTTAGCTTTCCCCTATAAACCTTGAATTTTTCGAATAGTGAACAGGGAAGGCAATCGAAGTATTGCCTCAACCTTTAACGGATCCACCATGATCCCAGTCTCAGAGACTAAAAATCCCAAAAAACATCAAAACCTAATGCAAAATATGGATTTATGAGTGTTCAAACGGATTTTATAAAGACGACATCTTTGAAAAACTAGTCGAAGGTGCTTAGGGTGATCCACTCTCTTGCGAGAGTGAGCAGCGAGATCGTCAAGATATGCTTCGAATATATGCTTAAGATCGTGGAATGTGAAGGTCATAGCAAGTTGGAAGGTTGCTCCGGCATTTTTAAGGCCAAAAGGCATCTTCCAATATGTGAAAGTACCCCAAGGACAAATAAATGTCGTCTTGTGTTGATCCTCGGGTTTGATTTGAATTTGGTTATAAAATGAAAATCCATCCATGAAAGAAAAAACTTCGCTTCCTGCACACTCGTCGAGAATATGATAGATGAAAGGTTTCGGGAAGTTGTTTTTAGGACAGGCTTTGTTCAGGTCACAAAAGTCCATGCATACACAGATGCTTCCTTTCTTCTTACTCACAGGAACGGGATTGGATAGCAATTCAGTCAAGGGAATTGGGTAGATAAAGCCAACATGAAGAAGTTTTTCTACCTCTACCTTAATAGCAGGGGCCTTCCGGGGATTGATAGCTCTAAGACGTTGTCAAATGGGCTTAGCATCGGGTAAGTTATAATCTCATGCTCAAAAATTTGAGGGTTGATTCCTGGCATCTCTTCATATGACCAAGCAAACACATCTCAGAATTCCTTGAAGAGCTCCGTGTAAATCAAGATTTCTTCTGGCGAACAATCTGCACCAATATGTACATTTTCAATATTGCCAAGGGTACGATAGATATCGATCACGATGGTAGGATAGATATTTTCCATATTTCCTTTGGCATAAATGTCGTGTGTATCAAGTGGAACTATGGTGTGACCGACTATCTCGATCAAAGTAGATCGAAAGTCATCTTGTTCGATTCTGGAAAGCTTTGGGAGAAAATAAGAGCGATGATGCATATCATCCCAAGGTTTGTCAGAACCATTCATGGATTCGATGATAGCTTCATCTGAGGGTAAATTCTCTTCAAGGAAATCATGTGAACAAGATGATGAAGTGGCCCACACAAGCTTAAGCACAGGATCCTCCTAGTCCATCGACGAAGTAATAGGATCGGAATCGATGGAAGAGTCAAGAACAACTTGATACACTATCTCTATTGTCGATAGTGGCATGTCCATTCCAGCATGTGACTAACCTTCACAAGATGAAGTCGAGGAAGGTAGGGTCCAAGTATCGTTACGTAAACATGGTGAATCGGTGTCATGAAGTCGAAAGTACCCATAAGGGATGAATACATTCTGACACTAATATTCTCAGTTGCCAGCTAAGAATTATTGACCACAAGGATCAACAATCCAACATATGCATTAGGGCTAGCATACGCAAAGGATAATTTGTCGACCGTCACAATCTTCCCATTTTGAGGAAAACAAAGACGGGCAATACGACAACAGTCATAGCATAAGTCCAATTTCATCCTAGTAACAAGTTATAATCGAGAGGTGCATCAACCACCTCATCATCCACCTCTACCATCTTCCTGTTAGAATATAGAAGATTGTGTGGTCATTTTACCATTGACGATACCCTCGTCACCCAACCATAGACCGAAGCCACCCTCTGAGCACCTTAACCTTGACTAAGAATTACTCCGAAAGAAAACCCTAGGCTAGATAGCCAAACAAGGTGTAGCACATCTTCCTCCAAGGATAGCGCACCAACAATAGTTGATCAGATAGTCCAAACCCTAGACAAGAGATAGTCCAAGCCAAAACAGAAAAAATGGTTGCAGCAGCTGCACCTGCAACTCTCCTCCACATGTGCGGACCAAACTGGAAACTGCGGTGCGCACTAGTTGTTTCTCTACAATTCTGAGATGTGTCAAATGAGAAATGGCGCCCTGTATTTATAGTGGTTCTGCTAGATTTGATGGGGCCAACTTCTCCTTCTGGGTATGTTTGTTCATTATATTACTATTAATTCTAGCCAACTTCTTCTCTTGGAGGCTAATAGCCTAATATAAATTATCTTCTTGAGCCGACAAGACTTCTTGGGTTATTAGCCAACTCATTAGGGTTTTCTCTTTCTTTCTGGAGTCTCCAATTCTAGTCAGGTTTACACATGGAGGTAAATACCTCCCACAGCTACCATAATATTAACACTCCCTCCTAGCTAGGGAAGTATTACAGGTAATGGTCTTGAGCACAAAAACATACCATTTACACGGTAGCATCAACATAGTTGTTTAGACTATCTCATGACTAGATCATGAGCATCACCATCACCATCAGCTACATCATCTCTCGAAACCATAATTCATCTGAGTAATCAGACATGATGTTGGATCAGTCACTCACACCATAGAGTGATACAAGAGTCATTCTTATAATTCTCTGAACTATTTTCCATCTGGAAAATCTTTGTTCATCATTTGTCTAGATGATGATTATCTCCAATAAATTGTTGATAGTCTTCAAGGAAATTAGAACAAGAATAGAACACAAATGTGTCTATCCATAGTAGTACATAACTACAATCCAGTGGTACACGACCACACCAAGTAACACACAAGTACTTTATCAGCAATGTATAGTCACGAACAATAGAACATATCCACCATAGTAGTCTTCATCTACTGTCATACAGTCTTCATAACAAACATCTGATAGCAACCTGCACAGAAACAATGTTATGATATAAACTGAATCATCTAGGCCAATCTTTCACTCACGTCTATGAGATATGAAAGAATATCTTCCCTCAGAGTATAAAAATGAGATATCTGGACTATTCTTCTCAAACAAGGAAGAATAATTGTCATGTCTTATGAACCTGGACCATTCCCCACCCTGGGCCATTCTTCCTACACTAATCAAAGTGCACCCCAGAGAGAATGTATAACCCTAAGGAATGTTGATCCTGGACCATTCCTCACCCTGGGCCATTCCTCCTACACTAATTGTGCACCCTGGAGAGAATGTATAAACCCTAAGGAATGTATGTCCCTGATTGTTGAGCTTGGACCATTCCCCACCCTGGGCCATTCTTCCTACACTAATCAAAGTGCACCCTAGAGAGAATGTATAAACCCTAAGGAATGATTGTCCGGACCATTTCCTCTATTAACCACAAGAGGAAAATAATGTCCTGCATCAATCTCAATCCACTTTCCGAATAGGAAAGCATCTGTCCAAGATGGACTATTTTTCAATCTTGAAAATGAATGTCTTCAATAATGTTTTCAGTGCTCCCTCCTAACCTGGAGAGTCATTTCTTCCTTTTTCAATAAGGAGGAGGTTGTTTCCACGAGCTCCATCTTTAGTACACAAACTCTTTCATCTTGGATAGAAGATTTACCAAAATGTCTGCTTATCTGCTCATTTGTGGAGATATGTATTGGAGCGATCATTTTCTCCTTTCTGGACTTCATCATGGATAATGTAATGCTTGATTTCAAATGTACTTTAGTCTGGAACACTGTGAAGGATTCATGTAGATCTTGAACAATAGAGTATATCATAGTTGGAAAACTGGAACATATCCATGTGGCACTTCTTTTGTCATCATGAGATCTGATCTACTGAGTAGTCATCTTGATGTTATGGGAAATCTTCACCACGCTTCTGTTTTGCAATGGAGGTTCTCCACCAAGTTATCTTCTTTTATCTGCATATAAGAGTCTCTTTCTGGTATGCCTCAAAGTCTTGAGATTACGTTCTTTATTAAATTTCTATGGAAAACATTATTTTCATTCATCTGATGTAGAACTCCAACTCATGGATGTTGTGGATGATATAATGACTCATGTAGTGATATGTTTGGTGTACTGGAACAAGTAATCATCATAGTATTGTCCCTCCATCTGGGAGAACCTCTAGTTATAGATCTTCACAATGCTATCATTCATAATTCTTCCATACATTGTTCTTCATCACGACTTTCAGTTCCTCTGCTTGATTTCTTTTATTGAGTTTATATCAGGCTAATAGTTTTATGATTCTTAATACAATGATTGGTTGTTCTGGCTTCTCTTTCTTTCTAAGAATATTCATGTGTTTCTTTAGTTCTCAGGTCCATGGAGTTTCTTATAGATTCCATTCCCTAGAGATTCCATTTCTTCCTTTCATCATAGGATCATGGATCTGGATGGATGACCAGGAATACTTTAAGGCTTCTCTTCGAAGAAGTATTCTTCTACGGTTGAACTGAACACGTACTGTTTTTCATGGTTACTACCATGGATATATATACTTCATCATCTTCAATGGATCATAGGATTATCTCCCTCCTAACCCTTGCTCCATGTAAGAGTGCATATAATTGGCTCCCTCTGTCTAACAGAGTCCACGCTTCCATCTGCATTCTTATTGTCTTTTGCAATATATAAATGGCTCTCTTGTCTAATAGAGTCCATGATTTCGTCTTGTTAAAATGTCATAAGTATTTTTCCAATTTCCTCTCGATTGTTGACTTATTTCTATCTTTACTTCTTCTAAGTCTCTTCATGATTGATTCAGCTTAATCTTGCAATAGCTTCCACATGATTTGTATTTCATTCTTTCATGTGTATTATCTAATGATATCCATTCTTATCTTGTTGTTCTTCCATAGGTATAGTTCTTCTTGGAACA
>JZKD02S1672855.1:844409-858109 GCA_000966675.3 Picea glauca | reverse complement strand
ATTGATGCTTCGTGTTTCTCCTTCCTTTTCTTTAGCTCAGGACAATGATTCTTGTAGTGACCATACTTTCGACAATTGAAGCATTGTACTTCTGAAATGTCTTTCTCTTGATTTGTCTTTCTCCTTGAGCCAAACTTCCTTTTGTTCCTAAAGTTCTTGAATCTTGCTGTGAAGGATTGATCATCGTACTTCCTCTGGGGTTTCTCTTTTGCATTGATCCTTGATTCTTCTTGAGCACAACAAGTCCAAAGTTCTTCAAATGTCGGATACTCCTTCCTTGTGTTCATGCTTCCGGAAAATGCATCCCACATCTTGGGAAGACCATTGAGTACTATGTTCACCAATTCCTTCTCTAAGGTGATCTCTTCAATAACTTGTAGTTGATCTCTTAGCTGGGAGATCCTTACAAAGTATGATGTTATGTTGTCATCATCATTCATCTTCATGTCACGGAGCTCATTCTTCATACTCATAACTTGTCCAATGTTTCTGACCGAGAAGAGATTTGTTAGGGTATCGTACATCTTCTTCGATGAGTCAATATGGGAGATGTAGGGTATCAAGTGGTATTTTATAGAATCCACTATGATACTCATGACATTGATGTCAACATCTTTGAACTTCTTCATAGTTGCAATGTTCTGCGGTTCCTTCTCTTTTCCTTCTTCAAACTTTGGCTTCACGATCTTTCCTTTCATGATATCCAACACTTTATTCTCGGCAAGGATGAGGTCAATCCTTGTCTTCCATGCTCTGAAGTTAGAGGCTCCATCTAAATTGTTCTCAAACTTCATAGAGTTAGTCATGGCTTGCTTGACTTGGTCAAACCCTAGATTTGACCAGAAATTCAAATGTCACATCTTGGCTTGCTTGACTTGGTCAAACCCTAGATTTGACCAAAAATTCAAACATCACATCTTGGCTTGCTGAGAGTGTTAGGAGATGCGCTAGGCTAGAGCGCACTAATCTATTCTTAGATTAGTTCAATCCATTCACTTAAGGTGCCTCAACAAGAGGTTTAGGGTTTCTGCAACTGCTCCTGCTAGTAACCCTAGCGACAGTTCTTCAGTGAGCTCAATATCCTAGCGGTTATGTTTCTTTCCAGCATTTAGATTGAATGAAGGAGGTGTGGGCCCATAACCTGTTAGAATATAGAATATTGTGTGCTTGTTTTACCATTGACGATACCCTCGTCACCCAACCATAGGCCGAAGCCACCCTCCGAGCACCTTAACCTTGACTGAGAATTACTCTGGAAGCAAACCCTAGGCTATATAGACAAACAAGGTGTAGTGCATCTTCCTCCAAGGATAGCACACCAACAATAGCTAATCAGATAGTCCAAACCCTAGCCAAGAGATAGTCCAAGCCAAAATAGAAAAACTGGTTGCAGCAGCTGCACCTGCAGCTCTCCTCCACATGTGTGCACCAAACTGGGAACTGCAGTGCGCACCAGTTGTTGCTCTGCAATTCTGAGATGTGTCAAATGAGAACTGGCACCCTGTATTTATAGTGGTTCTGCCAGATTTGTTGGGGCCAACTTCTCCTTCTGGGTACATGTCTGTTTAGTATATTATTTTTAATTATGGCCTACTTTCTCTTGGAGGCTAATAACCTAATATAAATTATCTTCTTGAGCCAACAAGACTTCTGGGGTTATTAGCCAACTCATTAGGGTTTTCTCTTTCTTTCTGGAGTCTCCTATTCTCGTCAAGGTTACACGTGGAGGTAAATACCTCCCGCAACTACCATAATATTAACACTTCCCACCTAACTCGACTGGAAAGGTAGGAAGAATATTGTGAGGGTGGAAGGAACAATCATCAAATGCATTCAACATGGTCGGAGACTGAGATAGAATCGAAGAGCCGAGAGCTTTCCAACAGATCAGGGACATCACACATGTTGCAGTGCCTTCATCAACAACCACACACTTGATGGTATACTTTGAGTAACCCATGTGGATTTGGAATGCCACATGGTAAGGCAAGCAAGGTTTCACAGCTGTGACATCAAACTTGATAAATTTTGATCCACTGGGGTCTATATCTCCTAACGCAGATAGAAAGGTATTCCTCTGTGAAGGACACGTCTGGAGTACCTCCAGGGCTGACATCGCATAGGGGGTTTGACCCAGGTCCTCAACAATAGAGTAATTATGGGCGGCTCTATCATTTGGATTGTGGGTAGAGCGCTTGAGTAATCCTTTCGGAATATGAGGTAGTGGCTCTGGTTTTTCGATCTGCAAAGGCATCTCCAGAGGAGGAGGATATTCTAGACCAGGTACAGTTTGTGAAGAACTGTAATTGTGAGACCAGGTGGCTACATTAGCCTGATAATTGACCATATTGATACACAAATGGTCATCGTCTTGTGTCGGTGGGTTTTGACTTCCACCAGCCAAATTTCCATCATTTGAGGAGCTTGAGGCCATGTGTTGGTTATGTGGGAAAGGATTCATCAGCACAGTGGGCAGTAGAGATAAGAGCCTCGCAACTTCTGCAATTTTGGGACATAAATGAGTAAGTTGATCATATGTACAAAGATTACAGGGAAATTTCACCTTACACCTTTCTTTCTTTCCCTCACCAGCATTATTATTTGTCCTCTCATTATTACCATTGTCCTTGGTTTTATTATTATTCTTCCCACCCTTACGATTATTATTATGTCCTTTCTTCTTATTCTCGTCTTGTTGTTGGTTACCATCTAGGTCGGTTGACGATTGCACAGAATGTACATCCATCGACTGAGTGGGATTGGAAGACAAAGACAAAGTTGGCCCTCCTGTAGACTAGTTTAGAGACAACTCTTTCAAATGGCTTGTCACTAAGTTTGTGAATTTCACATTGGCGGAGCCTACAATGCCATCGGCATGAGGTCCGGGTTTTTTCCTAGGCTCATAGTTTGGCCACAGTGCATCTAAAAGAATCTCATATAAAATCCCAGACTGAGCGTATATAAGATCTAACTACTAGGATTTGAAGATTTCTTCTTCCTCAAATGTAGCCCCGGATGTAGCAACATCCTTCAAAATAGGAGGTTGTAAAGACTTAAGGAACCATTCTAATAGGAAATTTGGGGGTATGCAGGTCTTGATCAACCTCTTTTGCCTACGCCACTTCTGGATGTGATCTGAGATATGAGTGGCTTTGTCCTAGCGTAAGGTCGACAAAATTTCTAGGCCAGCATCATAACGAATCGACAATTGGAAGTGGTTAAGGAAGACTAGTACCATCTGACTAAAGGTACCATATGCCCCCCTAGGTAGCTCGATATACTATTTCACAGCAACCCTTATGAGGTTGCGTTTAAATAACATTAACCGAATGGAATCGTCATTAAAGGAATTTGAAGAGCACCATAGGTGAAAAGTGGTAACGTGATCACTAGGATCCTCGCCATTCTTAACTTTGAATTTTAGAATGTTTGAAGGAAGTTTGGTGGGAATGTGAGGCTATGTAGGATAATGACACACAGGTTCGTTCATTAACTTAGACAAGTCTGACAGATTGAGCGTAGCTAGAAAAGGGAGACGGGTTGTGGCATCTGGCCCCAAGCTCCCTAGAAAGATTGTGTTTGGAGAATTGCAGCCCATCCAAGGTTCTAGTAAGCACCATGGCCCTATCTGGGATTGTAAGACCCTCCTCCAGGTTGATTCATAAGAGGTTGGTTGGGCATAATTCCAGTAGGAATGTTCTTATGGGGGTTATAAAAACTGCTCCCAGCCGGAGTGGCTCTAGGTTGGGGGTTTCCCAAGGTGTGAAAATGACCTCCTTCGGGTGTGAATCCAGAGGATAAAGGTGGATTCATCATGCCAAATGTGTTGGTCAGAATCGGCACTAAGGAGGTGAGGGTATAGGATGAAACTTGAGCAAAATATTTTCCGCCGGGTTGGTTACTCCACCCAGAAGCAATAGGATTAGACCTGGGGTTCAAATAGGGAATGCCTCCCATGGTAGGAGTCATTTGAGGGATCTGAGAGCCACCAAACGAGAATGGGGTATAAGGAGGAGTTGTTCCCCCAAGTCCAATGCTAGCATTAGGGATAGGGACTAGGATGGAGTTTGAAAACTGCGAGGTAAAATTTGGCATACCATAGGAAAAAGGACTAGAGGCCATCGAGATGGACTGAACATTATAGCCCAGTGAGTGACCAAGAGACCCAAATGGTTTCGTGGAAATAGGTTGAGCATTCACTATAGGACGGGCAATAGTGATGATAGGTGCCTCCGGTACTACAACCATTGTGTTTGCAGGATTCAAAGGGGTGCCATTAACTATAGTAGGTGTGGGAGTCAAGGGGCTCCCTGTATTTTAATGACTCATTTCAGTACTCATCCTTGTAGAATCACAAATCTGAAAAGTGGAGGTGTGTGTACTACATTTAATAACTCTACACTTTTTAGAAGGCAAAGACTCGAAATCCGATGGTAACTGTAACAAGTGAAGAGACCGACGGGGAAGCTAGTCTGACTCCATGATGACTCAAGACTCAAGATATGAAAACAAATCCTAAGGCCAATTAGTAATCAAAGAGCACACCAAAAATAATCAAATGAACAATATGCACACAAACAGGATAAAGTGGTTGAAACGGGCCTCCCTCCCTAAAGTAGGCATGCCTCGCCCAAGAGGGGCCTGAGACTCCCTGCTAAATATCGGAGGTAACATAATCAGTTATAAGGGCTCTCGTGGACTTAACAATCAATCAGTCAGATCTCCTGGGAGAGGTAATCCTCCATAAAGGTTGTGTGTTGTCCGACCCTTATCAGACCCAGGGTACCTACAGAATAACCCTTGCAAGTAACCTATGTGGCACCTAAGTCAAGAAACTAAGAAACCATGGTATAACCGATGCACAGGAAAGTAGTCGTAAGTTAGGTCCACCGTATGGGTAGGGTCACAAAGCTCGAAACCTTGAAAGCACAGCCTCTCACAGAGGTAAGGGCACTAGAAAGATCCCCATATATGAATAAATCCCCAGAAATATCTCTGATGCTAAGAAGGTATCGAGGGGATATCCCTTCAAACGAACTCACACGACCTTGTGATTAACTCTGGTGTAAGCAGAGCCTCCTGATATTACCGATTATACAATGGATTTCTCCACTCCCTTAGTCAGACACATATGTTGATTTAATAGCCTTGGAGAAGTTTACTCACAAAATCCTATTCCAAGGCACTAAATCCTAAGCTAGTTTGTGCACCCTAGAAAATAAAATTGTTTCTAGTCAATTTTAAATTATAGCATTAATTTTAATGGCCTTTCTTACTCAAAAGGTGTGGTCGTGAAACTAGTGATGTTATGACTCAGCAAGTAAAGTAAACAAATATGAATACAATGCAAATTCCTAACTTCAATTTCCAATGAATGATATGCTTCTTAAAAATGCAATTTTCAATTCAATTATGCAATTCTAAATAAAAATGAAATATTTCTTTACATGCACTAAGATAAATGACAAAGACTCAAAATATCAAAATGCCAATCAATGTAAAATGCCTAATATTTTTTTTGTATTTTCAATATAAGAAAAATGAAAATGCATGGACTGAACAATAACTTGATATATAAAGACTCTACTGTGTATAGACATAGACAACCCAAGTAGGATATCAAGGAGAAAAACACCCAACCCAAGGTGCAAGGACAATCAAAATGAAAAGATGATGAGAAAGGTTTCCCGTCATTCCATAAACACTTAGCAGTCACTACAGAGACCTAAGAAGAAACAGCAATCATCAAAACCTACCCAGGAACCACCAAAACCAACAAACAAGCAAAACATTTTGATATACACGACTGTTTAAGGGAAAAGTGTGTATGTACGCAGCTTGTAGAAGGACAACATGCGTATATACGCGACTGTCAAGCAAAAACCCGCATATATGTGTCAAAAACATAGCTAGGCTAAGGAGAAGGATGGAAGACCTAGAACCAGCATGAACATAGGATGTCAAGCAATCATACGACAAGAAACTCAATATGAACGAGAGCAATCCAATGAGAGAAACACTCCAAATCCAAAGAAACAAGAATCAATCCCCAGTATGGTCGCCAATTGTGGTACGAGGAAAATCTCTCTATGTCTAGGGGTAAACCACAACAGACGAAAATGATTGCAGAAATAAACTATATTCTCAAGTATGCTATATAAAAAAATATGCTATCAAGACAAGATAAAAGGCCTACCTCATCTAGACATTTGATAAAGTCCATCGTTGAGCACTTGACCTAAAGCAATATACCTACAACTAGTCCTCAACAACCAAGCAATGCAAGCATATGGTGATAATATATGATGTTAGCACATTCAATAGCATAATCCATAAACATTCATAACAAATACGCCCATGGAGTAATAATTCAGATATTTGCAAGATATCAATTGGACGAAAAAAGAGTATTTCTATTAAGATATAATCAACAGAAGTGAATAAGTTGCAAACTTGTGTGCTGACACAGTTCGGAACCGAGAAACTAAGTTCCTTACAGCTAGGCCTCCACCACTTCAATTCTCCACCAAAGGAAAGCTCATAGAAGAGAGACAATGAAGTTCTCAATCAATAAGGCAAGAGCTTGGGGGATGAACACTGTGTTCAGACTTAAAGGATAAATGGATGCATACTCGATGTGAAGTGAATAATTCCTCTAGAGTAACTTTGTTCTCAAAGTTGAATTATTTCTCCTCTTTTCCATAGCTCAGATTTGGCCCATTTATAGCCTTCAAGTGGAATTGAAGGGCCGAGTCGGAATGTTTCCAGTATATGGAAGGCCAAGGATCATTGATCTCTTGTTGTGACATAGAAACCTGACACTATTTTTCAATTTTGGGCACATTTCCTGATGTACGCGGGTTGTAGTGGTGCAATCTGCATATATGCATGTTGTATAGTAGGCAAGGTGTATATATGTGGAAAATTGTATTTTTAGCTTTGGGATTTGCAAAAAGGGATTAAAAGTTTGCATGGGAAAATGGAAAAAGGCCTTCTGTGCAAGATTGGATGGGGTGAGCCAAATCTTGCTATAACATGGCTCGCTCAAACTCCAAATCAAACTCCTGGAGAATCACTATCCATTTGGTGTATTTCCCCCCCCAACAATTGGCATGTAAGGATATGTTGCATAGGGTTGCATTCATAAATGATGGTGGTTTTGCGTAATAATATATGATGACGAAAACGTTGAACAACTTGAACAACCGCCAAGGCCAGTTTCTCCACATGCATATATTTGGTTTCGGTGGTCGTGAGACTCTGACTCAAATAGTAGATAACATGTTCATCGTGAGAAACATCCTCTTGGACTAGAACCATGGCTATGGTAGATTTTGAAGCAACCAAGTTTAATAAATAATCTCGACTATAGTCGGGGGGAAATAAAAGTGGTGTACGGGTTAATGTAAGTTTCAAAGCTTCAAAGGCTTTATTGGCAGAGTCATCCCATACAAAATCGTGACCCTTCTTAAGAAGTCGAGTAAAACCTTTCGTTAGTTCGACATAATTGGGAATGAATCGACGTAAAAAAAATTCCTTCCCTTGCAAACTTTGGAGTTGGTGTAAGGTAGAAGGAGGAGGAAAATTGAGAATAGCTTCAACCTTCAAAGGATCCACCATAATCCCATGTGTGGAAATGATAAATCCAAGAAGTTTTCCAAACTCCACACAGAAAACACATTTATGTGGATTCAATCGTATGCGATAATATCGACAGCGTAAGAAAATGGCTCATAAGTGTGTCGGGTGATCTTGGTGATGCATGGAATGTGTCGGCAAGTCATCTAGGTAAGGTAGTACAATGTGCTTAATATCATGAAAAGCATAAGAAATAACGCATTGAAAAGTCACACCAGCATTCTTGAGACCAAAGGGAATTTTACGGTATGCGAAGGTACCCCAAGGGAAAATAAAAGCAGTCTTATGTTGATCTACAGGTAAAATATTGATTTGATTATAGCCAGATAATCCATCCATCAAAGAGAAGATTTCACTCCCGGCACAATCGTCAATGATCCGGTCGATGAAAGGGGTTGGATAATTATCTTTGGGACAAGCCTGGTTAATATCCCTATAATCAACACAAACACAGATCATCCTTGTTTCTTCGTAACCAAAACAAGATTAGACACCCAATCAGTCAACGCTACAGGGTAAACAAAACCAGCTTTAAGAAGTTTTTCAACTTCAAGTTTAATAGTAGCAGCTTTGCGTGGATGGACTGGGCAAAGTTTCTATTGAATGGGTTTAGCATCCGGGTATGTCTTAATTTCATGTACAACAATATCTGGATCAATTCCAAGCATTTATTTGTAACTCCATGCAAAAACATCACAGAATTATTGGAAAAGGGCCTTGTAAATTTGGATCTCATTAGAAGAACACGAGGCACCGATATGAACATTTTTCACTATTCTGGGCTTAATCAAAATATCTAGAGGGATGGTAGGCGAAATATTTCCCAAGTTCCCTTCATACAAAACATCTCGTATTGGTTCAGAAACTGGGGGAATAGTAATGACAATAGACAGATTCGAAATCCATTGGTAACTCTCGATAGTCTCAGGTTCCAAGAAGAGGATAGATCGATGATTCCCCTCATTCCATGGGGTGTCCTCCATGGACATAACTACCATGATCATTTCATCGGTGTGGAATACCACATGAAATGGGTCAGGAGACGTATCTAAGAGAGAACGAGAAGAAGAATTTGTCGATTGAATAGCTTGATATGCCAATTCTACCGGACTTAAAGGCATTCGTTTTCCATAACGAAGACAGTCGTCCAAGCTAGGTACTATCCAAGGGTCATAAGACTCAGGGGTTTCACCAACAGTGGTCGAAATCATGTTAATCGAAGAAATATAAGGAGGAGGAACATCGGGTGGTGGAATGGGGAAATTACCCATTAACGATGAATCCTTTAAAAGACCCACATTGACATTCTCATAACCATGAGGTGTTTTCGCTATGAATGGAACATTACTAGTGCATGAATCTAAACTAAAGAATGTGAGATGATCTATGGTAACAACTTTACCTTGGTGAGGGAAACATATCACATGGAAAATAGTAGAAACAACTACATGCATAGAATCAATCCAACTATGGCCAAGTAAAAGGTTGTAATCGAGAGGTGCATCAAACACCTCAACCTCAACAGTAACCACTTTTCCTTCTAATGCAATAGATAACAAAGGAAGAAAACCATAAAGTTTAAGCCATGTACCATTAAAATCTTTTAAAGTATTTTGTGACTCAGTAAGGGAAGGAGAGCCAATAGCTTTCCAACAAGTGATGAACATGATGCAAGTTGAAGCTCCTTCATCAACAACAGTTTGAAAAATATTCTTATTTTCCACAATGATTTGTATTTGAAATGATAATTGATGAGGGAGCCTTGGAATGTGATCTTCCAAGTCAAATATTATCAATTTCGTATTGGTAGGATTGATTCCACCAATAGAATTTAGCAGTGCCTTATGTTACGTAGGACAACTTTGAAGGACTTCAAGAGTTGAAATCGTAGAAGGTTCTTGTGCAAGATCTTCTACAATACTATAGTTTTGAGCGGCACGTGCATGGTGGGTAAATGATGACTTGCAAAAAACACCCTTAGGAGGCGGACGAAGAACTATATCTAGACTCGGTCGTTCGAGATGAAGAGGATCGTTAGGAGGTGAATTCAATGGAGGAGGTTGAACTAATGGAGGTGGTGAATCATCAACTTTCTCTTTAGAAGGAGAATAATCTTTGGCTCGAGTAGCGACTGCAACTTCGTTCTTCTTGGTGTCACCAATACACATAAGTACATAAGACGTGGTAGAGGGAGAAGGTTGGTCATAAATAACCAATTTTTCTTGCTGCTGAGAAGGAAAAGGTTGTGAAAAAATGGTGGGTGTAGGAGGTGTCTCGGTCCCTTGCAGGAACTTAGTAATCTCAGCACGTCTTGGAAAATCTTTCATATAATGATCCTCACCATAGATAAGACAGGGATAACAAGGTTTTCGCTTTTCTTTATCATCAAAAGGATGAGTTCTTGGGTTTATCAGATTGTTGATTATTATTTTTATCCTCTTTATTCTTACCCTTCCCTTTATTTTTATTTTTATTTTTACTGGTAGGTGAAAACTGAACCGTATTAACCTTAGAGGTTTTACTGGGAGAAGGAGTCGAAGGAGTAAATTTATGTACATTAGTAGTAGTAGATTTGGGATTGGAATGACTGGATTGTCTGGACTGAGTCTCGGCATGAAAAGTGCCAATCACACCATCAATAACATGAGAAGCTAATGGAGGCATCAGGGTTGGATTTGTAGACGGGTGAGGAGAATCAGGGATCAAGCCATATAGTGTGCTCGTTTATGACTAAAAGAGATCCAAATATTGAGCACAACTAATTTCCTGCTATTCAGTGACAACAACACCCAGGGAAACATCACGGGAGATAGGACCAATGAGTGACTTGGTAAACCACTCAGCCAATAATTTATCTGGAAGGGGAACTTTGATTAATCGTCTTCTCTTCCTCCACTCGTGAATATGATTTGAAATGTGAGTAGAAGAGGATTTTTAAATCAACTCAAAATCTCGATTCATGTCTCATATCGTATCAGTAACTGGTAATGCATTAAGAAATCCACAACTAAGGTGTTAAATTCATTGAAGAATCCTCATGGAAATTCGATATACCATTTGGTTTCCGAACTGGCCAATAAGGAGAATGAAAAATAGGATCATTCAAAATCCTAGATAAATCCGATAAATCCAAAGTAGATAGAAACGACAATTGTCGGTTCACTTGAAGAAACTGGTAATTTTGAGGAGGCAATCCCATAGGTATACTAGTAGGACCATAAGAAGTCTGTAAATAGTTAGAGGGTCCTGCCAAATTTGCTTGTGGAGGGTTTTGATCCAAGTAGCCAACATGTGTTGGTTGATTGGGTATACTACCTTGGAAAGGAGCATTAGACTGAAAATCTTGACCCCAGGTAGGATTTACAGAGCATGGATAAGGTTGCTTGGGAGTAGGGGGTACAAAATAATTTAATTGAGGAGGTTTCCCCCCAGGCGATTGTTGATTTCCTTGGAAAGGAAAATTCCAAGGTTGATTTTGTGCTCTAGTTATACACTGTCCAAAAAATGGGTTATGACCTCGAACTTGGGGTTGTATCCCAACTTTAGGTTGACCTCCAATAGGAATTTGAAAACCAGAAGTGGCAGAATGACTTATGCCTCCAGATTTATTAAAGCTACTTGGACCAGAATGATTAGATCCTCCAGGTGGAGGTGGAGGAGGAATGTTAGGCCCTTTGGAGAGAACCTGGGTAGGTGTGGGAACAAAACTGCTAGCATCATTATACCTAGGTGGAATAAAAAGATTAGGCCCTCTGGATGGACTCTGGGAAGGATTAGCAATAGAAGTATTAAGAGTGTTATACCTAGGTGGAAGTGATGGACTTGATATAGGTGGAAGTGGTGTTCCAATAGAATCTTGAGTTATGACCAGACTTCCAGAAGAAACATGTGTAACTTGTGGGAACACGGTAGAGCTAGTGAGTTGGAGGGGAAGAATTGTATGAGAACCAACCAACAACTAGTATAAAACCATAACAACATTACTTGTCGTGCCAATAAAATGATCTAAAGGTACTGTATAAGTAGTGGAAGTAATGGGTGTATGTGATGACATGGGTTGATTTGGGCTCATTCCTATTTTATCAAAAATATTGTGTCTCGAAGAGGTCCTCCAAAAAGAACGAACAGGGACTGAGCTAGGATTAAAAATTCCAGCAGTATGAATCGAAGTTCTAAACGATTCACTCTGAAAGGATGGATTGTCCACACCAAACTTTGTGTAAGGTCCAGTAGGTATTCTAGTATAGTCTTCAACAACAATGTCTCTTGAAGAGTTAATTTGTAGAAAAAGTGGATCTTGTATAACACTCAATAACGAATTTACAGGAAGTGTTGATTCTACCAATGGAGTAGAACTTTCGATCTCAGAGAATGCATCATTATTGACTGCTCCTTCAGGAGAAGGACCTTCTGGTGAATTAGGAAGCAAAGGAGCGTATTCTTCCGGCTATTTCGGAGGTAACCCTTACATCCTACATGAATGACGAGGGCCAATGTTGGTCGCACCAAATAAAGAATGAAACAAATCTATGGCCAACTAGAGAAACAAACAACACTCCACTAATAAAATCTAGATATCAAACACGCAAATAAAACTTCTTATTTCGAAATCACTAGTCGGTGATGAAATCCAACGTCGCGAAATTAAGACAAAAAGGGGGTGGGATAAAGTGGGTGGAAAATTTATGTTGATGACCTGCTTAAGAAACTTACACCCTGGTGCAAGCTCCCACACATAATCGTGGGTATACCCTCCAAGGATCCCGAGTGAGAATGGCCAATGTCGATTCCAGGTATCATGACGACTTGCCCCTCCACAATCACCTCGTGTAAAGACTCTAAAGAGATAGGCCACTAAGGTTACCAATTATGACAATGATGCTTAGGGAAGCAGTTGATAGTCTGATCCACGTGCAAGGTCAAGGTATCTAATCCCAAAATTGCCTCAAGAAAGTCCGCACATGATGTTCCTCTCAAGTGACCCCCAATAACATGCACAATCTCTACACTAATACCAACAAAGCAGGGTGAGTAACTCTATCGGCCCTAAGGCGATCTCGTGATTGACCCTTGTGTTAGAAGGGCTTCCCAGGACAAAATGTAGAAAGTGGATTTAAACTCTCCCTATCACAAGATAATACTGTGTGTTTTGATGCTTTGGAGAGTGTGCCTCACAACCTATTACAAGGCACTATCCTAGATAATGTTGGTGTATAAAAGTTATAGAAAATAAAAGTTGCTAGATAGATTTTAGAATTATGTTGAATTTTAATGGTTGTTGCTTACTCAAAAAGGAAGCGGAGATGAAACTGGTGAAGTTTTTGACCTTGACCCAACAAAATGAAAAGAGAGATGAGATGCAATATTTTCGTTCGATGAAATCTAATTACATAAGGGAGAAGGTTTCTTTTTCCAGAATCCAACAAGTTACAAAACACAATTTCTTCAATCTTTGAATGATATTGATTCCAAACAAACAAAACTACTAAATTTTCCAATTTTCTCTTTTCAACAAATATTTGAATGCAAAAATTTCTTGTAAAGACTACTAAATAGAAGAACAAACTTCAATCCTTTCCTTTTCAAATAAAACATAGATCTAATTCAAAAACAAAGAGTTTTCCAAGAAGATCAATGCACTCACAACACTATTTCCCAAACTAAACTCATAATGCAAAAAATGAAAACTAAGAAAACTTATTTGTCTAGTGCAAACAAAAATCGTTTTCAATCAACAACAATCCAAAACTCATAAATATCAATAAAAACTTATCTAGCAAGCACTCAGGGACGAGGCCTTGATATTATACCCTTACAATAAGAAGTAAAAGATAAAACTTATAAAGCTTTTGAAAAAGACTCTCAATACTTGAGAAACAATCAAATTCAGGCTAAAAGATGCAAACCAATCATTCACCAAGACTAAAAGTTCACCCCAAGAAGTAATGACTATTGGACACACCTACCACACTTAGAGGGGGGGTGAATGAGTGTGGGGCTCTTTTTCCCAAAACTTCCCTCTTGCACAAAAACTCATCAATTAGCATTCAACATTTATTCAT
>JZKD02S1672855.1:820719-832911 GCA_000966675.3 Picea glauca | reverse complement strand
GGTGAGATAACAACTAGGCTCCTCCAAACACTTTACAACTTTAGGAGGTCACGAAGTCAAATCCATGTATTGCTTCAATCCAATATGTACTAAATAGTGAGGATACTTGGTTTCAGTCTACAATTATCCAACCTCTAAATATCTATGAGTAGGTGATTTATGATAGATTAGGGGAACAAAACCAAAACAATTGTAAAGGTTAAACTTTTAACAAAAAAATTCTTAATAAACAAAAAAAACATTGAAAACCATATACAAGAAGGAAAAATGTGGAAAATACTCACAAGAAAACAACAATACTACATAAAAAAAACTTAAATAATCAAGAGGAAATAAATCTACTTAAAACTTAACATCATATATTGTGAAAAAATAAGTTATATGATAATTAAGAATCAACTTCCACATACTAAAATGTGAAAAAAAAAAAATGGAAACAACCCAAAAAATAGAAAGGAAAGATTATGTTAAATATGTGAAAATAGAGATAAAAATATTGTAAAAGAAATTAAATTAAAAAAAAATAACTAAATGAAAGAGTATGTTAAATATGTGAAAATAGAGAGATAAAAATATTGTACAATAAATTAAATTCATGTAAACCACTAAATCCATTTTCAAGATAATCTAATAAAATAGATAGATGAAAATAAAGTCAATGAGAAAATAAACTTTTAATATAGAAAATGATAGAATTCAATTGACTGACCTAAATCCATACTGATAGAAAATAGATAGTTGGTACTACGGAACGTCCTGGGGACTTTCTTCCATCACATGAACTCAAAAACTTGACCTGCGCAAACCCACGTTGAAAACTTGGTTTAACTTGGCTATGTAATTTTCATTATAATTTAGCTACTGTACGGGAAGAGCCTAACTCCACCCCCAGGTTAATTTTCTAATTCCACTAACGTACTAGAACTTTAGGATAACGCAGTAGCCAGCTGGCTCGACGCGTAGTGTCGGTGGATCCAAATTCAACCACTAAATTAGCACCGACTTTGACGGGAGAATAATGCCAGTATATTTTCCGTTATTTAAGCATTTTCGTTACTCTCAGAACTAGCGAGCTTCGAGCTGGCGAGTGGAGCAATCGTAAGGTCTGGAGTTCGAATCCGTCTGGCATTGAGCTTGTAGATCTTGATGCAGTTGTTCCGAGAATGATCGACCTGGATTGTTCCTTCTGTTCGGATTGTTTAGAGCTTTCGAAAGACACCAGGTATGGCAGTTTTTACTCACTGTATCGAAATAATTTTTTATTTAAAATTACAGCCATCAAAATGCAGATCTGAATGATAAATCGTTTCATTGTTGTAATCGATTTCGAATAACACAAGTTATGGCCGTTATCGGTTGCTAAATGTCGGTTTTTATTTGAACTTTTCCTTGCAGAGATTCAGACTTGAAATAAAAGCTTTAATCTCTGCGTCTCCTTCAGAGCTTTTGACCGATGCCAGCTATGGCTGTTTTTCGCCACTGTATTAGAAGGATTTCTCCTAAAGTTGTCTCGGCTTTTTGCTTTTCAAATTCCGGCGGGTCGAAGCTGTGTATGCGCTACTATACCTCCGGAAATGCACGCTCGCAGTCCGCGGCTCCAAACCAGAGAACGCTTAAATTAATCTTAGCAGCAGCCGGGCTAGGGTTTGGTTTAGCAGCATCCTCGTCCATTGCGTTGGCTAGTTCAGAGAATTTAAAGAAAAATGAGCCGCAGACATCCACTTCAGAGCCTGTAATTAGTCCCTCTCCGGGCGACACCGTCGGTCCCGTAGTGACAAAGAGCGGAAAGGTTTTAAACAAGATCAAGATCTTCATAGGCTACGATCCGCGAGAAGATCTGGCTTACGAAGTCTGCCGGTACTCAATTCTCAAGCATGCGACCATGCCGGTTGAGATAATTCCCATTAAACAGCCCGATTTGCGCAAAACTGGTCTGTATTGGCGAAACCGGGACAAAACTGAGAGCACGGAGTTTTCTTTCACCAGATTTTTGACTCCGTTCTTGGCCGG
The DNA here is from genome assembly GCA_000966675.3 of Picea glauca. Lineage (NCBI taxonomy): Eukaryota > Viridiplantae > Streptophyta > Pinopsida > Pinales > Pinaceae > Picea > Picea glauca. The sequence goes on along the minus strand of JZKD02S1672855.1, from coordinate 830,901 downwards.
TTTCGAAGGCTGGGCGCTTTTCATAGACTGCGATTTTCTTTACACTGCAGATATTAGGGAATTGGCCGAGTTTATTGATGACAAGTATGCAATTATGTGTGTTAAGCATGACTACACTCCCAAAAACGCCACAAAAATGGACGGCGTTCCACAGACTGTTTATCCTAGAAAGAATTGGTCATCCATGGTGCTGTACAATTGCTCGCATCCTAAAAACAGGGTTTTGACACCTAGTGTTGTGAATTCTCAGTCTGGTGCATTTTTGCATCGATTCACGTGGCTTGACAATGATGACATCGGTTCAATCCCTTTTGTCTGGAATTTCCTTGTTGGTCACAATGAAGTCGATGATGAGAACAGGTTTCCAAGGGCAATACACTATACGTCGGGTGGTCCCTGGTTCGAGGCGTGGAAGGACTGTGAATTTGCAGATCTGTGGCTGAAGGAGAGGGATGAATACATCAGAACGCAGAAGATCCAAAGGGTTATTCAAGATGAGCTTATTAGATTGATGGATAACAGGATTGCTGAGAGATCTGGTGAAATTGAGAGCAAGGTTGTGGATCTGGAAAGTAAGGTTAAAGAGGTCGATGCTTTGAAGAAGCTGCTGGCTTTTTACTTGAAGGAGAAGGTTTTTGCTCCGAGTGCCAATAGTCTTAAAGAACCCCCTGTTGAGGCCTGAGTAGGTCGTGAACAGGTCAAGGGAATGTGTAGTGAAAGGAGGTTCAATCTTCTGCAAGACACTGCATTGATTGAGGATGTTAGTTTGATTGGCCAAGTTTCTAGATTGGCAAGCTCTGGATGGTAGCAATTTTTGTTGGGGGACAGTGAGAACTCGAATCTGTATCATAGCTGCTTGGATTATTAACCAATTGCACCATAATATGCGGTGAGGGTATATTTTGTCTTCCTGCTACAGAGATTCAGCATTGCTCTGCTTCAGCTGCTGCATGGTTTTGATGTAAGTGGAGCTATATGGTATTTTGGGTAGTTTTAGTTAATAGTTCAACTCATTTATTTGTAGGAGGAGGTCTTGATTACATCCATTTTGCACAAGGATTTGTTATCAGAGCTTTATTACTAATAGTATCCTCCGGTATGTATTCTGTAACATTATATTGATTCTATAGAATTTTCTCTATTTGATTATTAAATCTTATACGAATACAGAGCTGCTCTTTTTATTCGTTGGCATTGATGAAATTTTACTGGATCCACTACTTTACAGTTGGATTTTAGCTGTTTTTGTTCAAGCTTTCAATGTGGCAGACACAGCCTATTTGATTCAAAGCATATTACCTACATGTCTATAGTCGGATTTTGTCTGAAATGCAATGATTTGGATGTATAGTAGAGGCTATTTGTTTGAATTTTTTATTCTGATTCCGAGTTAATTAAGGCGCCCATGTTCTTCCTGGGAGGTGCGCACCATCTTCACTGTATGCTTCTCTGTCAAGATGTGATGCTAATTCTATTCATGATTTGGGACCAAGGGGAAGACCTTGGTGAAAATCCATGGGATAACCCTCCTATGCTGCTCTTTGCTGGTTTTCTCATAGTATAAACCTTTTGGTGGTCTTCATTCCCTTGTTGATTTCCTAACCAGGGGTGATTCCAAAACAGTTACCCCCACCTCCTCACAAACCAGCTGTCTTAGGATGTGCGACTCCATTGCGAAATCATCTTCTCGACCATGTGAATGCTTGTGGATAAGTCAACATCAACACTGTCAACCCTAAAATCAAATATTTGAGTTTGTGTTTTGTTAGTGTCTTCCATGCTCACGTCTCCTATTCTCCCTCTACAACACTATATTTTCATGGAAGAACACATCTCTACTTCCAATACGTTTCGTCTTCTCTCTATCATAAACCTTGCAATTTCGAACATTTCTATACATTGCCATCATAACCAGCGATGCATTTTACACTTTTGTCATCTAGCTTTTTCCACTTCTCATGAGGCACATACAAATATGCAAGAGAATTGAACACCTTCAAAGGTTGAATGTTTATCCTTCTCCCATACCATGCTTCATAAGGAGTTTTTGACTTAAAACAATTTTGTAGATAATTGACCCTAAACACATGTTTTGGTGATCTAACGTTCATTCACCTTGCATTCTCCATTGATGTCATATTTTTCCTTTCTACATATCCATAATGTCGCGGAGTAGGTAACACTTTGAGTTCAAGTTCGATGCCCTCTTGTTTACAAAATGCTTTGAAGGAAATCGAGTCATACTCATCATCATTGTCACACCTTATCCTCTTTAGTGAACTCCCTGCTTCCATTTCTGCTAAGCATGGGGACAATATAAAAGACTATTATTTCTAATTTGTCCTTCAAGAAACAAAAAAAATTGAAAATTGTCAATGTCAATGAAAAATTATTCCACTCTGTTGTGAGACAAAGTTTGCAATAATCATCAAAGGTCCAAGTCCATGTGAATTAGTTCCAACTATTTCTCGATGCTATGAAAAAAATTGAAAATTGTCAATGTCAATGAAAAACTACTCCACTCTGTTGTGAGACAAAGTTTGCAATAGTCATCAAAGGTCCAAGTCCATGTGAATTAGTTCCAACTATTTCTCGATGCTATGGACACCTTAAAAAAAGATGATGTTTTCCAAAGACACATTTTTAGCAAATGCCAAGTGAAACAAGCATTTTTGGCTCCAAACTTCTAACAAGTTTCCACCTCCCAATGGTCTCTAATGGTCTCTAATAATTGTGCACCACATGCTCAAATCTATGATGCCAAAAGACAATACCAGTAATCTCATCAACAATAATCAATGTCACTTCATGCACATATGCACAAAGTCTATACAAATTGCATTGTCTCACTACTTTTGCAATCAATTTTCCATTATTGTTCATGAAATTGCTTCGTACTCCTTCAAATTTCACAAAGTTCATTCTCTAGAATTTGACTTACAACCAACGTAGATCCATCTTAACTCCGAGTCTATCGTGCACTAAGAGGGATCAAATCCTTCCAGGTGAAAACCTTTTTTAGAGTGCAAAAATTTAGGAAAGGTTTGCACTTCAAGGGATGTGATCCCTCTTGGTGCATGATAGATGCGGAGTTAAGATAGATCTATGTCGATTCCAATCACGAGCGACCATGTCAAAACTTTATATTATCATCAATATGTATAGGTATATGTTTTAGATGAATTTGATCCTTTGAAATTTACTAAGTGTCATTTTTAATTTAGAGAGTACTATTAAGAAGGACACTTCAAAGTTACATGAGAATTAAGTTGAACAATAATAAAGTAACGATGTTAAATGATGGGAAGGATGAACGGTAGTGCAAGGTAACAACGAGGCTTTCGAGGGTAGCATAGAGTGGTGGTTTGTGAGTGTGCAAGCATGGACAAAGGCAGATGAACCAATGGTGGGGACGAAATCACAGAACTTTGCAGGGAAGAGGTCTTTTAAGGCGATTGTTAGCGAAGAAACAGGCCAGACCTAGATGGAGGATGAAATTGGCGGGGGGCAAGGAAAGGTCCAGTGGTGGAGGAGACTCTGACCAATCGGGAACCCGGAAAGCAACAGGGTGTACGTAGGGTGAAGAATGAATGTTTGGCTAGGACAACTAAGAACCCAAGGTATAAGATTACTTTCCTAGATATAGGTAATTACATCTAGTATATGAAAGACCATGTGATAGTGGGGAAATTCATGGCGATCTGACTCTTAGAGAAAGCACTAATAAGGTGAGTGAAAACACGGTGGAAACCAAAGGGACAAATTGACCTAAAGCTAGGTTTGAAGGGTTTCTTCACAATGATATTTACATGTACAGAAGATAAAGAGCATGTTTTCGAAGAGGGACCATACTTCTTTAACTCGGTGGACTTGCACTTGTAGTACTGAACATAAAGTTTTTCACCAAGGGAGGGTTTCACCGAGGCGTCAGTCTGGATCTAGATGTACTCACTCCCCTAGGAGTTTTGGGAGAAAGATACACTGGAAGGCTTGGGAAACACATTAGGGACCTTCGTAAAAGTCTCAAAGGTGACAAAGGTAGGACAATACACATCATACACTAGGATCTGTGTATATATGAATGTAGCAGGGGCTCTACCAGAGTACATAACAATCTCCTACCAGGATAACGAGTGGATCTAGACTCTAGACTACAAGCACATTCCATTTAGGTGCAAGAAGTGCCATGAGCATGGCTATTTGTTCTGGGATTTCCCCAATAATGCAGAGAAATTATCTGATAAAACCAAGGAGGACAAGGACAAGGATGGTTTTATGAAAGTCACGGCCAAAAGGAGGTCTGGAAGGAAGCCAAATAAACCAATGACTCAGACGATCAATATCACTAACAACAGTTTCCAGATCAAGGATTCATAGAAGAAGGCACTTCAAAGACAAATAGAGAAGAGGGTTTAAAGGCTAAAACAAGAGAGGAAATTTAAAAAAAAACAAAGAACATGACAACAAGATAGTAAATTTGAGCCAGAGGAGGAAGAGAGGGTAACACAAGTAACAAATATAGAAGTAGATCCACCGCAGGAACTTGAGGAGGGTGATGGAAACCAAGCAATGGAACAAGATGATTTGGCAATGGATATCCAGGCCCTCGTTGAACTGCATGGCAAAGAAAAGCTTAGTAATCTACAGGAGTACCAAATAAAACAACTATGCATGGAGATGATAAAGGGTAAAGGAAAAGGAAATAACCAGACCCAACCAACGACCTCTTCAGGAGGGCATGGGATTCAAACAAATCCATTAAAGTTGTAGAAGAAACCGGGGATTGAGGAGAAGAAGCAAGTGTGCAATTCGATGAAGCAGGAAATAGAGAAAATGGGAGCTATGTTAGTTGATTTAGGGCAGGTTATCGGCCTCCTAGAGAATTATTTTCTCACCCAACCAAAAGTTTAAAATGAAAGTGATATCTTGGAATATTAGAGGCCTCAATGAATTATCAAAACATAGGCTTCTTAGGAAAAGGATACAATAAGAGAAACCAAGTATCTTGATGTTGCAAGAGACTAAGTGTGACCATGAAACCATGACCCATATTGCCCATAAGATCTGGAGGAACAATGAAGTAGTTGTACTAGAAGCAGAAGGAGTGTCAAGTGGCTTGGCGTTGATATGGGACCTGGATATAATGAGCTTAGACATCGACTCATGCTCTCCTAGCCTCCTCTCATGTAGGTATAGAGTCCTAGAAACCTCGAAACATGGCTACTTCACTAATGCCTATGGACTCTCTACGCCAACGACGAAGGGGCTTTCCTAGATTCCATGGCCCTTCTAGGAACTACCTTCCAAGGTTACCCATGGATTATAGGAGGAAATTTTAATATGATCATCTCCCTCTAGGAGAAGAAAGGATGAATTAGGAGACTAGACTCTGAAAATGAAGCTTTCAAAGAAAGATTATAAAGACTTTGCCTAGTTGACATTCCTACGAGCAATGGCAAGTATACTTGGAACAATTGTAGAATAGGAGTACATAAGATTGTTGTTAGGTTAGATAGATTTTTGGTTTTGGAAGAAATGATGCAAACAAGACAGGTCGTCACAGTTGAAATTATGCCCTTCACAAGATCTAATCATTGGTCGATTTTGATCTCGTGGGATAGGAACTTCAAACCTAGACCTGAACCATTTAGATTCAAAAAATTATAGATGGGTCATCCAAAGTTCTTACAAAATATCAAGCATTGGTGGCATGAGAGAACGAAAATGTATCTTTTCCAATAGAAGTTAAAGCACCTCAAGATAAGACTCAAAACATGGAACAAGGAGGTCTTTGGTAATATCTTTGAGGCAAAACTCTAACTAGAAAAAGAAATGAAAGAGGTGCAAAGATCTATGATCAGGACTGGGTGTACCGATGAGTTGGCAATAAGGGAGGAACAACTCAATCTTGAAATAAACTAGAGAGACGAACAAGAAGAAATTTTGTGGAAACAAAAGTTAAGAATCAAATGGTTAAAGGAGGGGGATAGGAACACATGTTTCTTCTACAATTCTCTCCTCAACCGACGGAACAAGAATCAGATTACAACCCTCAAAACTGCAGAGGGAACGAAATTCGAAAAACATGGGGATATTGAATCAAAACCGACAAGGCACTTTGGTCAGATCCTTAAAAACCAAATGAAGATCGTGGCTTAGAAATTTGGGCGATCACCAAAACAATCCAGACTATGGTAACTTCACAACAAAATCTAAACCTGATGCACCCTATTTCTCTAACAGAAGTAGAACAAACTGCAAAGAATATGGAAACGATTAAATCACTAGGTCTGGATGGCTTTACAACAAAATTCTTTTAGACCTAGTGGCCTATAATTGGTGAGGATATTTGGGAATTTGTTGAGGAGTCACGAGCTTTAGGTACAATCCTCAAGGCCTTCAATTCCACCTTCATCACCTTAATTCAAAAAGACCGAGAAACGACTACTGCAAATAAGTTTCGTCATATTTCCTTATGTAATGTTATTTATAAAATCATCTCTAAGGTAATCACTAACCATTTGAAACCTATAATGAACAAAAGCATATCCCCATAACAAGGGGGTTTTGTAGAAAGAAGACAAATATTGGATGGTATTATTTTAATCCATCAATGAAAATTAACAAGAAGTTGAGCATGATGATAAAACTTGACATGTTCAAGGCCTATGACATCGTAAATTGGGACTTCATCTGAAATATGTTAGATGCCTTTGGGTTCTGCAAGGAGTGGATTAGTTGGATTGGGAATTTAGTATCCTCTACCTTTTTTTCTATTCTTGTCAATGAATCCTCGTCCGCTACTTTTTACTTGTCTAGAGGTATAAGACAAGGGCACCTTCTTTCGCCTTTCCTTTACATTATCATGGCAGAAGGCTTAAGAAGATCCCTAAAGAAAGCTCTAGTTGATGACCACCTCAAAGGGATTTCCCTTCATCCTGAAACAAATCCCCTCTCTCATCTTCAGTTTGTGGACGATACTCTACTCATGGGCCAGCCTACTGTTAAGGAATCTTTAACTTTTAAAGCTACTCTCGATCTGTTCAAGAAAGCATCTGGAGCTCTTATCAACCATTCTAAATCCCAAATTTTCTTCTTTAACACCCCAATGACCATTTAAAGAAACATTGCATGAATTTTGGGTTTTCAAAGGCACTACCTTCCATCCAAATACCTAGGAGCTCCTCTACTAGACAAAGCTCTTTGAAATGTTTCTTGGGAAAAGTTATTATTGAAGCTTGAAACCAAACTTGCTAGCTAGACCTTTCGTTTTCTCACCTTGCCTAGAAATATCCTTCTCATTAAGTCAGTGCTCCAATCCATGCCTTTGTATATCTTTTTTGTTCTTGTATCCCCCATGAAAATTCTCAAAATCATTCACAACCTACAGTGTACCTTCTGGTGGGAAGGGTTGTCCAAAGAAACAAAGTGGGCACTTGTGGCATGGGATAAGGTGTGTGCCCTACAACTCATGGGTAAAGCATTGGCAACAAAAACTTGGTGGCAATGGAAAATGAGACTAGGAGATTTATGGGCTAAGGTCTGGCGAGCCAAGTATGCAACCAACATTGTAGAGGAAGAACTTGGTATATTAGAAGGGGAGAATCTTACTTCTCTAATATGGAACAATGCTTGGAACAATCGAGCTTTGGTCCAGGAGCACTGTTTTTGGGAAGTTAGAAATGGCTAGTCATCCCTCTTCTGGGACAACGTCTGGCAATGAGAAACTATCTTACGTGCTCAGGATCCCTTTATACAAGGGCATCTATGATAGCCAAGGGATGGACGAAAGTTTGCCAATACTGGGAAGAGTTTATTAAACCACAACTACTTGTTGAAAGAGTGTGGAAACTAAGCGAGACCTAGCAAATGTGGAAACTAAGCTAGACCTAGCCAATTGTAAGGGAGAAAGTGATCCCTATGGAAATGGAGCAACTTCAGTCTACACTGATAAAAAACAAGAATGAACATGATGTCTTACGTTGGGGACAGAAGGGTGATGAAAATTTCAAAGTCAAGGACGCCTACAGGATATCAGCAGGGGCGCATAGATCCAACACATTCAGAGGAATAATGCAACCCAGGTGTGATTATTCTGATATGTATCTATTTGTTATGACATTATTTTATCAGTGTTGCATGTTGTAGCTATGACCATCATTCTAACCTTTGATCAAAATTTGAGTCAAGGTATTAGATGGATTAAAAGTTGAGATCATGGAGTTTATCCTCTAACCCAACCTTCTGTCAAGATAACATATTGTCTTAGTACAGAAGACAGGTTGAAGAAAGCACTCATCATATTGAGTGAAGGAGACTTGGAAGAAAATCAAACACACTCATTCTTGAGGACAAGGCTCCAGGTTTGATTAATCAAGTTGATAAGATTCAAAGGTACACATGACAAATTGATGACTACCCCTTTACAAGTAACCACTATAGTTGAGATAACAGTCTTTGTAAAGTATTATACTTGGTAGCATGTGAGCATATAGAGGTAAATACTTAATGTAATCATTTGTCTGATACAACAAACACCTCCTCTAGGGGAAACCTCGTGTGTTAGTTCCAGGTTGCCATGGAAGAATGTTTGATCACAACACTATAAGAGTGTTGACCTCATTTCGTATTGTATCTCTTACTTTTGATCGTTGCTTCAGACAAGCCACGAATGATAGCTCTAAAGGGGCTACTATGATGATTATTCGTGCTATTGCTTTATATATTATTATCAAAAGGATATTATTCTCGCTTGTTGTTTTTTTGACCTTGTTTCAGGTCACAGGTGATAACCCTGAGAAAACTATAGTGAAGGTTGCAGAAGGCAACATACTATATGAGACATGAAGCAAACTATGTACATGACCATATACACTCATGCACCAAAGAAGATGAAGAAGAAGCTATCTCTTGAGATTCAGAGTATCTCATATGAAGATTGATTGAAAGGAGCAGAAGGCTCCAAAGATGACCGAACATTACAACAGGAAGCAGAGCTCGTTTGAAGCCTGACTCAGTCTTTCATATTTAGACTTGGTATGCAACACCGAGTATACCCTGTAAGAGATGATGAAGTCCTTGCAGACTTAGAAGAAATCGAGAGTAAGACTGATCTCAGAAAGGATCAAATGAAGAGACAACTTCCAGGACCAGAAGACAGATAGTAACTTCAGAGACTCCTAGGAGACATGAAATCTCTAGGATGATCCGCTTGTTTCAGCGACAAAGAAGGAAGCCAGACAGAAATACTAGGATATGGTTTCTTTCGTGAAATGAGAAGTCAATATTGACTTCCAATATTGATCTATACATATCAAATGTGTTACAAATGTACAAAGCCTGATGTATGTCTAGAGGATTCTCCCAGCAAAGGGGAGAAGACTATGACGAGACACTTATGGAAGAAATAGTTCCAGACAACCAGAACAACCATGATTCATATATAGTATAAGATGCAGGGGGAGCAATCCCCATATTTAAAATTGAGTGGCAGCTGGTGCAGTACATCAGTTGGGTCATGGAGACATGACTATGATAGCATTACCCCCATGAAAGGAGAAGAGTTATCCTCAGTATCAGTTATTGAGCCACTCTCAGTTTCAGATGAAACTGTTGTCGTGATAAAATAAGAGGAGTTACTCTCAGATTTTAGCAGCCACGGTGAGAATGAAGTAGTTATTCTCAGCCTCATAGCAGTTGCAGGTGCAGAGTCCCAGACTCCAGAAGGAACAATTGAAGAAAGAGTAGAAGACATATTCCCAGACAGTGAGACAGATAGTGCCTTGCAGAAAGCACATAGAGCTAGCACATGATTATGCAGATTGAGTTGCAGTTGAGCAAGTGTACCAGATTGGTACAATGTAATGAGAAAAATTGATTTGAATATTGAAGATAGAAAGACTCATGTTTGTCAGTTGAAGAAGAATTTGTACGTATTGAAACAAGCTCCTAGAACTTGATATGGCAGAATTGACAGTTCCCTGACGAGCTTGGGCTTTACCAAGAGTAAAGATGATTCTAACCTCTACTTCAAGGTTATGAATGATGAGTCGGTGATATTGTTGTTGTATGTGTTGGATCATGTTGTCATTGATGCCAATGGTTTGATTGATTGATGTCATTGATTGATGTCAAGTGATTTATTGATGTCAAAGGATTGATTGTTGATGTAATCTAATACGT
>JZKD02S1672855.1:778647-794535 GCA_000966675.3 Picea glauca | reverse complement strand
GGTTAGGTTAGAGAATAAACTCTATGATCTCTACTTTAATCCATCTAATAATTTGATCATAGCTTCAACATGCAACACTGATCAAAATAATGTCATAAAAAATAGATGCATATCATAATAATCAAACCTTAGTTGCATTATTCTTCTGAATGTGTTGGATCTTGAGATCCTTCTGGATCTATGGAAAGAGATCCCTTCTTCTGCAAATACCCATTAAATTTTAACCATTTAAACATATGTGAGTACATATCGTTGATAGCATTTGCAGGTAGTGGCACCATTTGGCAGCAGCGGTAATCATTACCAACTCTTAAAAACTTCAAGGGTGACTGCAACTGGTGCTACAGATGATACTTCAACTAATATTGCAACTGCAATCGATACTGCAATTGGTTCTAAGACTACAATTGCAACTGCAACTTAGGGTTTTCTGAGGAAACCCTAATTTTTCAAACTTCAAATTTTGAAATTTTGATCCAGGGGATAGATGCACTGAGTTGAGGCGAGTAGGTTGGTGCAGTCAGATTTTTGAAAATCCAATTTTTTTCTCCTCAAACTTGATCAGCGGATTTCTGGACTGGTGCTTCTGGTTTTTTGGTACTTCTAGTACTTTGGTACTTCTGGTACTTTTGGTACTCTGGTTTTCTGATACTTCTAGTACTTTGTGAAAACTAGGGTTTCACTTTCTGGGAGATCTAGCCACTGAAAAGTTGTGTTGAGGATGCCAAAGTGATCTTTGAGGAAGGGCAAACTTTTTTAGATGGTTTTGGGGCTGAAATACTTCTTCAATAAAAATCCCTAATTTGCATGTACGACAATAGTGACGTTTTTCACTTTCTCTTGTGAAAGATGCTCTCTTCAGCTTAGCTCTGAAACCATGTTAAGGTTTAAGCTATTATTAGGTTTATTTTCATTTCACTAGATAACAATAGCATAGATAGGATCATTGAAAAATACACAATCACAAGAGACACATCATTTATCCTAGGAAACCCTCATGGGGGAGAAAACCCAACAAAAACTTCCTTAATATAGATAGCCAATACAATGCCAAAAGATAACTCAAACAAATACAGAAAGTCCTTTCGCAAGAATGTGTCTCTCTCTCTCTTCTTTCTTCTCCAACTGCAGCTCCGAACTTGTGCTCTGATGAACAAGTGAGTGTCTGTCCAAATGAGGCGCTAGCCTCTTTATTTATACAATCTGGCACATGTGGACGAAGGTGTCTTTTCATTGGCAGGGCCGATTTCTTATTCTGGGTGGTTATAACCACTTTAATATATTCTGGTTGGGCCGACTTCTCATTCTGGGTGGTTATAACCACTTTAATATATTTTGGGGTTGACTTTCCATTTAGCCTATTACAATTAGGGTTTGACCAATCCGCAAAAGGGGATTTGGTCATTTACAATACTCGACATGATCAATCCGCAAAAGGGGATTGATCTAATGAATAATACATCAATAATAATTAGAATACTCTTTGTAGTTACAATATTTCAACACTCTCTAGAGGATTCAATCCCTTGGGAATCTTGTTATCTTCCATGGATATAATTTTCTTAGACTTATAAGGTTCATTTTGAATGAAAGCACGGATGCTCTCATCGCTAGGGAAGACCTGCCATGATTCTATATTGTCAGGGATATGTGGACGATATAGAGATTGAAAAGTATAATTAGGTATGTGTGGCAGAAGTTGTCAATTAGGAGAGGCTGCAAAAACAACTAATCGATCAATCGTTGAGTTCAATTCCCTCTTAATATGAGTAATGTTGAAAGATAATAGGTTCAAGATAAGTGCCCAAACAGTTTAGGTGTATCGTTTCATCAACTTGTTGCTAGGAGAGTATATCTTACGTACAAGGTTTACAACAAGCTTGGAATCCCCAAAAACTGTAAGGTGACCACAACCTAGATTATAGGCATTTTCATTGCCTAATAATAAAGCTTTGAATTTAGTGACATTGTTTGTGCAAGCAAACTCCAACCTATAAGAAAAGTTATCAATTTTCCCCACCAAAGAGTACAAGATAATGTCAGCTCTGTTTCCTTCATTAGAGCATGAACTATCAAAGTGCATGTGCCACATACCGTCATCTAAGTCGATTTGTTCCAAGGGAATGTTATCCTCCTCGGAAAATATGGAATACACCCCTAGGTCCTCTTTGACATAATTCACATTAGGTTGTGGAACACTTTCTATATAAGGTGAAATCCTTCCCTCTCTAAGGACTATGATGTTTTTACCATTCTGAGGAACGGATAAGTGTGTCTCGTCGAGTGAGAGGTATCCACCTGTCAAAGCTTGTCAATCTCTTCCTAAGATGATTGAGTAATTGCTTAATGGCGTATCAATTACCTGAATATTAAGGGTTGTCATTATTTCAGGGTGTGCGCACAAAACCAAGGTCACATCTTTGATTTCACCTATGGTCATTTGTTGTAGACTATTATAAGAGAGTATGCTTCTGGCGTTTTCATTTGTACAAGACAAGCCTATCTCTTCCATAATAATCTTCAACATTACACTTAGTCCTGAACCACCGTTAATGAGGCAACAATGGGCGATCTTATCCATAATCTTTACAGAAATATAAAAAGGGGGATTTTTTACAGGGTATCTAAATTTATGTACACCTGCCTTATTTATAAACAAATCCTCTTCATTTACCTCTTCAGATAGGTTGGCTACAACGAAAGATTTTCCTTCAATGAATTGTTTTAGATGCCTCTGTTGTCAGGGACGACAACCATGTCCAGAAGGGTTGCATATGCTTTGATGTTGGCCAACTGATTTAGAATATTGTATTTGGAAGAGGGGAGAGGGGAGGTAGTTCCTTGACTGTCGGGAACCTTAGGAACCTGAACAGTAGTAGCTGGTGAGGATGAGCTCAGGCTAGAAGAATTGCGGGGAGGATCATATTTGCCTTTGGGAGCATATGACATCTTCTGGCTCTACAAAATCTAGGACATCAATAGTAGTTTCCGACATTTTACCAATGATCTTATTTCTGGCACTCTTCTTTACCTCACATGTGGTTTCCTCGTGGTGTTCCTCACAAAAGTTACACCAACTACAAGTCATGATAGATTTAGGCTGAAAATTATTTTCATTCGGATTTCTAAAGGGGGGTGCAAAAGAGGATGAAGCTCTAGGGGTAAGAGGGGAGACATTTCCCTTTCGCTCATACGATATCATATGATTATTCATGTCTTGTACAAGATGTAAGAGGGCGGACATGTCTGTTTGTTTAACTGATTCTCCCTAAGGAAGACATGTTCTTTCAAGTTGTTCTTCATACTCTAAACAAGTATGCAGAGAAAAACCGAGGTTATCAATGGCTTTTTCCTCAAGCCTATGACGATAGGGGTAAGGTAATGCATTATAATAATGCGTGAAAGAGGCTTGGTTCCGAGGTCGAATGAGTTCAAGGATTTGATTGTATAACTTGGTGAAATGCAAGTTGAAGGACTTGATGGTCTCACCATCCTTATAAGCGATGTTATTGTACTCCCGTAACTGCTCAAATGGGCTTTTAGATTTCCCATAGGTGGATTTGAACCAATAGACTAACTCCTCCCAAGTAAACAAAATCTTAGGAGGAAGATCAAAGAAATCGGCCACAACCTTTCCTTCTAGGGAATTGACAAGTAAGCGCATGCAAGTATCATTGTCATTGGCTCCTATGTTGTGAAAGGAATTAGAAAATTCCATCAAGTGTTCATTTGTAGTGACAGTGTTATTCCCTGAAAACCTAGGAACATGTTCTTTGAATTTAGGAAGTGGACGAGTAGCAGGTGCTAGGTTAAGAGGAGAGGAAACATGCCACGATGTGGTTGTAGCATCTTCTTCAAATTGAAAAAGCCCATACTTTTTAATGACTTTGGTGGGGTTTGTGGTAGATTGGACAGGGACTTGGTGACTATATAAGCTACCAATCACTGACGACGTTGAAGACTGAGAGGAGGAAGCACTTCCAGTGCCACCAGAGCCACCACTAGATGCCATCTCATGGATGATAGGTAAGGGAGAGAAAGACAAATTGGATGAATAAGACAAGGTTCTCCTTAGAGCACTTTGTTGGGTTGACAACACAACGTTCTGTCTTCCTATTTCAGCAATAGGATTAATTTCAGGTGATAAGCCTCTTCTTCTCCTAGAAACACAAGGGCATAAGGACATGAAAAGAATGTCAAAGATTGAAGGAAAAAGAAGGTTATGGATGATTTCCAGGTTGTCTACGTCTAGATTCCCAACATTCTTGGACACTTATGTCTTGTTCAATTGATGCCCATGAACAATTAATCTCAGCCCGAGTATTAGCAGAGTCTAAAATGGTGTTAAACAAATTTAAAGCAATGTTGGTCTGATCTTGAAGACCGGGTTCAATATTGGGTTGCCTTGCAACAGGTACAATCATTAAGAAATAAAACAGTGAAAGAATCAATATCAGAAAAATAGATGTATTCGATGATAATCAAGCATAAAAATCAACCAGAGATATATTGAAGATCTCCCCAGTATGGTCGCCAAATAAATGTTGAGGAAAATATATGAAATGATCTTACTCGAGCATTTTTAGATCTTACTTGGCTAAAACAAGATAGACGAGAATATCACCCTATGTTTATAGCCATCAAAAATTGTTTCATAATCCACAAGTATTGGTTACAAGTGTTTAGGCTGATTTTTTTATAAATAAAAGTTTGCTAAAAAATTCAATATTTATGTAATTTTCTGAATATAATAGGTGCAGAAATAAATGTAGACACAGAAGTAAAAATACCAAGTCAATAATCAACACGGATGAGACATAAAGAAATCGTTTATTCCATTCCAATTTATCAAAAACTCATTCTCTTTACAAAATTCCCCGAGGAGGTTTGGACCAAAGTCAAACTTAGATGTCTCCGATGAAAACCATACAAAAGGACTTCTGACAGAAAATAAAAAACTAAACTTTAAAAGATGGATCATCTTGCCACAGATCGTTGCCCACTTGACTATGCACAATAGCCTTTATCAGTCATGAAATTTAATTCACAAATAGACAAGTCTACACAGACTATCAAAGATAGATCAACACCTCTGAAAAACAAGTTTATGAATGATGTAATTCAGCTCTGAATCTTGTTGTCTACAATAAGACCTTGCTATCATAAAAGAGAATTAGGCTTTCAATGAATTAAATAATGAATGAAAACTGAATTATCTCAATAAAACTCAAGAGTGGACCTTAGTATGCTTTCTCCTTCTATTCTTCTATTGTTCCTCTTTTTCCTTTTTCCTTTAAGCAATTAGAATTAGTTGAAGTAGTTAAACTACCTCTTTAGTTAAGTTAACTAAAACTCAACCAACTTTGTGGTTAAGGGGGAAAAGTAATAAAATCACAATAAGGGTTTTTAATAAATAATAACTAGTGGGTGGGACCCCTTGTGACTCCCTTTAGTTCTTTAACAAGCATAACACGATTAGTTAATCAATCAAACACATCTCTCCTTGTGGCTCCCATCATCACTGTCATAATTTGACAATTTATATCAATGATAATTGAAATTATATCCAAAAATATATTATCCATATATCCAAAAAATAGTATGTTGTTCAAAACTTTAGAAGTCAATTGTTCTCAACAATCAATAAATAAAAACACTTAAAACCCATATTTGCCACTCTGGGAGGCAATCTTCCCCTTGTTGTTGTTGTCACCCTTTGATTTCTCTGAATTTGTCTTAGGTTGCGTGGAGCCTTTAGGCCTAATCTCACTGATAACATGAGAGCAATCATCTCTTAAATGCATGTGAGATGACACGGATTTGGCAGAGTCATTTAAGGGGGTGGGGGATGGGGAAGCAACGATTTTTCCTTTATCAGGAGCATGGTGGGCCTCAGTTTTTAACCTTTTGCTTGCATGGGAAGACTATATTGGTGAGTGGGCAGGGGCAGCTTGGACAATTTGATTAACAGGTGAAGGAGCAAGTAGAGGCAAGTTAGGGCAACCACGATGTTGGGAGACTGTCGGATGGACAATATCTTGCCATCCGTCGTTTTCAGGGACTTCAAGTTGCAATGAGACATGAGGGGCACTGGGATACCAGGGACATGTGGGGCTTGGAAGGGAGGCCTTTCTTACCTAGGTTGGATCACTCCTTGTCCAATCCAGTTAAAAAATTCAACTTGAAATAGATGGCTCAACTCTTGCGAGTCTACATCAAAATGTATAGAAAACCTTGGCCTTCTAGGGCCCCTGTTCCAATATCCGCTTCCTCTGTTACCCCGGCCATGGATACCTCTGCTGAAAAAGCTCATTCTTGTATGCATTATTGATTAGCAACTAGTTTCTTTACAAACCATACATGACATCTCTTAAAATATGAAACAAAGTTTGGCTCAACAATACATCAGACTCATGCAATCCAATTCATACAAATCGTTTAATACTTGTCAGTGAGCAGGGGCTGAATAAGGGTTATGGGATATGTGAGGGATTGTATTGAGCGAAAAGTGTTAAAATGAAAGGGGGTAGATCATGATTACTGCTCAACAAATCATCAAGCAATCAACTGTATCGTAAATCAAAAGAATATATCACTGTAATTCATCCATGTGCCATCCTTTAACTTTTATAATACAAAGTTTATTTTAACTATAATTTGATTTTAAGAACAGGGAGTGGATAGTGAATATGGGAAGGCGAGGGGACTTGTAATGTGTGAAAAAGTGAGAGAATGGTAGGGAAAAAACGAATATTGTTCATAAAACAAATCAAGTGATCCATAAAAACAACTTTGTATTCAATACAAAAGATATCAATACCAATTAAACAATTATTGTGTGTCAAAATTGTTCACCATCCCACATTCAATTTCTTCAAACTTCTCAATTAACACAGTCTGTAATCATACTCATAATCACTATGACTTTCAACATCCCTGTTAAGACACACTTGGGCTCTTTCATTTCCTTCCCCTTCATTTAAAACAAAATCAAAAGAAATGCACAGCCACATTTCTCTATCCATCATATATCACTATAACATATCAAACATTGTTCATAATTTGCAATAGACCAAATAAAACATATACACAGGTCCTTTTTCCAAATTGAACGGAATTTTAATACTTGCCCGAATTCATGCCCTTTTCATTATGTTGACCAATAAAACTTGCAATGAAACCATAATACAAAACCCCATCTTCATCACTGATGATGCAATTAAATAAAACATGCACGATGCCTCCATAATAGACACACAGTGAAACAACGAAATCACAATCAATAATTTCCACAATTTGCCATGATCTCGATCGGGACTAGTGAAACACACAATAGTCACCAACTTGCAATTGACACCATGATGTAAGAACACAACGATCCAAATCATAACAAAAAAGAGGCATCCCTCTGATTGTACATTATCATTGATTCCCAATCAACCAATTTAATCAAATAAAAAGGAGCTAGGTTTTCGACGCAACTGTCATAATGAAAAAGAGGCAACCCCTTGATTGTATATCATTTCTCATCCCCGGTCACAACTTTCCAATCAACTCAATCAAACAAATATGAGATGATACTCAACACAACTTTCATGACCACTCAACAATCTATGATAATCACAAGATACCCGTCAAGAGTAAGAACAGTTTGGGATGATTGAAATCGAGCTTTGTAAAGACGAATACAAAGAAGCAATCAAGAGTTTGCTTGGTCATCAATAGCACAGAGGGACTGGAGGTCCTAAAAAAATATCAACCAATAGGTAGAGACCCTTCGATACAAGCACGATAGAACCACAGGGTTCCTTATAACATCCTGGTCTGTGCAATGGCACAACAATTCAATGACGGCTAGTGTAGGAAAACGATGCAGAGGAGAAGTGGATGTCCACTGGACAGTGACAAGTACTCTGGAGCACACAGAGGTATACCCTGTGCATCTCTCAAGGACCGAATCAATGGATAACAATGCCAGTGGGAATGTTAGCCCAAGGCATAACTTATATCACTGAACAACCATATATCTTGGCATAATGGCCACCCTATAACCGACTTCCGAGACATGTTGATGCCAAAAAATAAGCCCACGACCATGACTTTGGGAAATACATAGTGACCAAAAGGCACTCTGAAAAACATACACAGTAACACATAGCATCCTGAATAAGACTGGTCTTGGTTACCCTCATAACTGTGAGGAAGCGACTAGCAAGGATAAACAGAGTGAAACCCTCCAACAAAACACAAAGCGATAATACCCATATCCACTTAAAAACTATAGAGAGCCATCATGACTTTCACCACACAGAACAACCAGCGAATGCACAACTCAACCAACCAATTCCTTTACTTGCAAGTCGAACAACCACATAGTCATTCCAGAGAGAAAAACCATGCACTTACACAGTTGAAAATCTAAGGAAAAACACAAACCAAATCATTATTGAGCCATCGTTCGTTCATACAAAGAGCGAAATTCATGGATGGGTGAAAAGAACCATACATGTAACCAATAGCTTTAAAAGGGTCGAGTTGGTCGAGCACTTCCTTCCCAGGATTGGATCTCGGAGCTTAACCACCAGCAAACGAAATGCAACAATAACCATATTAGGGTGACGACCCGATGGGGGAAGTATGGAGTGTCATGCATTTACTACACGTCGCTTCTATCTTCTTCTTCATTCAATTTTGAATTACACGACAACCAACCATCACTAATACATTAACCATGTCATTAATTCCAAACCATTGAAATCTGCGACCACATTGCTTGCCAAATGCGCCACCCAAAAATTCATATTAACCATTGTCAACTTCCATACCATACCATATATCAAATGCGCCCAATATAACTCAATTGCAAATCGCATAGCCACTAACCATTTGTAGCTAGGATTAATACTAACTTGTTTTTATTTTAATTGCACATAACTTCTAACATAGCATAGTATAAGCCCTTTCTTTTGGATTTTTTTGTAAGTCTCTTTCCCATTGATTTTGTTTTATGTTGTTACTAACATATGTCTTGTGTAGGTGTAGCCAAGTAATAAATCACGGTGACATGATCGAACATAGCGCTATAAATATATGCCAATCATAACATAAAATTAAAGCTTTGAATAACAGAACATCCCATAAAATGCATCATCCACCTGTCATTATGTCAAAACGAAACCAATATTGCATCATCAACCATATAAGACCATGTAAGCAACATTGAAACAACATCATAAAATGTGTGATATGACTATCTCCGAGCCTCCAGTCTACAAGGGGGTCCCACCTACTAGTATTATATCTTATTAGTATAGTTTAAATAATAGGCTTTAGCAATATTTTGCAGGCGAAATTCCTCGTTGCATTTTTTATCATCAACAAAGAGGTTTAGCATGATGGAAATGAAGTCCATGGCCACACCTGTGATGAAACATCTGAGGAATTTGTGTGACGAGATAGACATTTGCCTTGCAAAGAGTACCTTGTGCCAGTATATGGTTGAGCCATGACTATATTATTGGGTTACAACACAGCATGCAGGTACCTGTGTTTTGGTACAGATAGATATGATTGGTGTCTAATTATGAAGTACAACTGTCGAGATATACAATTTGTGTCTTGAGATCAAGCAGGATTTCTAGACAAGTATGGAAGCAGATATTTGTAGCACTCAGTTGTATTTTGCTACTAGTGACTCAAGTTATGAAGCAGGGTGGCTTTCGAGGGATCTTGAAGGACTTCATCAGAGACATGGTGCAAGAAGGAGTAGTGAGGCTCCATCACATATCCACATATGAGCAGGTAGCTGACATTTTTACTAAGCCTCTATTTGGGACAAGCTTGGCAAGAATGCAAATGTTTCCTTGCTACAACAAATTTTGCCTCACTCCATGCAACTTGCTTGGATGGCCTCCCATTTCCCTATGTAGACTTGAAGTTCCCTTTTTGTGTATTCCAGAGCCAAAAAAACATATTTTTTCACATATATGCGCCCTATCAGTTATACAACAAGCGTATACGCAGGTTGCTCCACTACAACCCGCGTACATTGGGTTTGGTGATCAAAATTAAAAATTATGTCGGGTTTTCATGCCATGTCACGAGATTCATGATCCTTGAACTTCCATATATTGGAAACGCTCCAACTCGACCCTTTAGTTCCATATGAAAGCTATAAATTGAGCCATATCCAAGCCTTGAGGGTTTCAACAATTCAACTTTGAGAGCAAAGACACTCTGGAGAAATTTCACTTCATATTGAATCTGCATCACTTTGTCCTTGAAAGCCTGAACTCTTTTTTCATCCCCCCAAGCTCTTCCATATTTGTGATGAAGAACCTCATTGACTCCTATATATGAGCTTGCCTTTGGTGTATGATTGAAGTGGTGGAGGCCCAACTGGAGGGACTTATTTTCTCGGTTCTGATATGTGTCGTGACAAATGTTTGTCACCTATGTACTCCTGCTGATTATTTTAATAGAAATACTATTTTCTCATCCAATTGATATCTTGCAAATATTTGAATTATTATTCCATGGGAGTATTTGTCATGTATGTTAATGGATTATGTTAATCTATATGCTAACATTATATATTATCACCATATGCTTGTGTATCTTGGTTAAGGACAAGTTGCATGTATAAAGCTTTGGGTTGTGTGCTCAATGGCGATCTTCTTCGAATATCCAGATGAGGTAGGCTCTTAGCCTTTCCTTGTTAGCATTTCATTTATATAACATACTTGGTATTAGATTTTGTTTCTATGTGTCATTCCGTCTGTTGTGGTTTACCCCTTGCCATAGATAGATTTTTCTCGTAACATTCGTTGGGGGAGTGTTGATTGCAGCATCATATTGATATTCCAAGATTGATCAGACAGACTTGATCATGTGGGAATAGACCCAGATGTAATCTTCGATGGACTAAAGATTCAAGACGTTGCTAGATCTATAGGAGGATATTGGGTAGACATTCCAAGATTGGTCAAATGAACTTGACCATGTGGGAATGATTCCAGGGTAGTCTTCGATGGACTGAAGGCTTGAGACCCTAGTATAGTCTTCAATGCACTGAAGACTTGAAGCTCGGCGTAGTCTTCGATGGACTGAGGACTCCTACAATTTGTGTGAATTGCATCAGGCATAACACTCACGGTGAGGTGAGTGGCCCCGATAAGCATTGGGCCGACCCTTCTCCTAGTATTGGGTTGCATACCAGGGGAGATAGGGAACATCTACATCTGGAGTAGATGTGTCTCGACATAGTCTTCGACGAATTGAAGACTATAGGTGATTGAGGTGAAATTCCACGTGTCTGATAACATCAAGCTAAATGAATTCACAGAGTGATCATGTGGGAATGCGAACATTCTAGGATCAACTATGAGGTGAATGTGGCTCTGCATTCATAGAGTGATCATGTAGGAATGCATACATTCTAGGATCAACTATGAGGTGAATGTGGCTCTGATGTGGCCATAATTTTTTTCATGGGACAAGAACGACCTGAGGTGGTAGACACATGGTTGTGGAGATGGATCATCAATATAGTTAATGAAGCTCATGGATAAACTTTTGTATGGCATAAGAATACCAAGAAAAAGTACAAGATATGTTTGATGAATGCCTTCCTCGTTGAGAGGGAGTGTTAGTTTTTGGCAACTTCAGGAAGCCATACATCAAGAAGAAACATTACAGAAACCCCTAGAATAAGTTCAGAATGAGAAGTCGTCTACATGATAAGAAAATAATGAATTTAATGTGAAATAACATCGTTTTGATGTAAAGTCGTCCCTAGTAAAGGCTCAGGTCGTCCCAAACAGAAGTCAACAATCTAATATAAATAGGAGGCGCCTATGCCTCATTTGCAACCACCAGAACTCGTCCTCTTCTTAAGAAGGTTCGCCACTTCAGCCAGGAAGCCAAAATTACAGCAAGGAGACATTATTTTCTTCGTTTTGATCCTTTGGGCTAGGGTTTCTTCATTGTGACATTGTACTTGTGGTTCTTGGTTGGATATTATTCTAGAGGAAGGGTTGTTGAGTTTTTCCCCTATTGTGGGTTTTCCCAGGGTAAATTTTGTGTCTCTTTGTGCATGGTGTGACTTCAATGATCTTGGCATATTTTTATGTGTACAATTATTGATCCAAAAATGGATTAAAAATCATACACCACTGTTGAGATCGTTTCTCGTTTCTTGGTTTTCCTTCCCCATTCTATTTTCCCAACTTCTTTTTTTCATTTATTTTCCCTCTTCTACACCTCCCCTTTTTCCCTCTTCCTTTTATCCTTTCTTCTCTCCCTTTCTAGTTACTATACTTAGTCATATTTCAGTAATCGGTGGGTTGGCGGACCTTCACCTCCATCCACTTTTCCATGTCATAAGTCTAATGCTACAATTAGCCATTTTTTTCAATTTCGCGGGTTCACAGGTTCAAGCCCTCATCCTCCAAGTTCCATGATCTCCACTTTGCACCTAAAGTTTCGTGATCTACATTTTGATCATCATATTTCTCACGGGTGTCGAGCCCCTAAGTATTTTATTCCTTCTGCATGCAAGTCCGACCGACCGCCTTTCTACACTTAAAATATTTTGATCGTCCATAACCGTGGGTTGGTGGATTCATGAAAAGTTCCTTATTCAAACTCGTTCTCGTCTGTCCCTGCCATTCTCTTTCTTTTCCCAATATGCATTAAGTGTTGTTTAATGCTAACAAATGTTGTGCAAGATCCGAAAAGATCGTCATTAATGGTGAAAGACTCGAGGAATTACTCATTAAATTGCATTAAATCTCCATTTTCCAAGGGATTAAATTGTCATCATCTCTCTGAAAATATTTATTTGAGGTTATCATCCAACTAAAGAAATACTCTCGTCAAAAAATGGCGGCATCATATAGACAACATTTTTGTGGTGATACTTTAAATATATGTGGTTGTGAAGACCAGAACTTTCAATGGTCAAAAACATATTCATATTATTCTTCTCCTCCTATAATAAAAGACGTAATTTGGGCATCTTGAATCGCTCGCGTTGGTTGTGTTCCTGAGGTTTTTGAGTGTAAAGAACTTGTTGCATGGTCTGTGGACAAGTACATGCCAAGTCAGAGAATTATACAACTTCAAGATCATTCTTTGATTTCCCTTTCACCGCAAGTTTTCTGCAAGATGTTGAAGCTCCCAAAGTCGATGCTTACTTTCAAAGGAGAAGATTGCAGAGATTTTTTGAAGAAACATAACAATGGGTTTGACCTCCTGCCTAAATATTTGGAGAATCATGCATCTATTCCAAAAGACATAACCAGGATCCAGGTTGAGTCTTTTAAAAATCCCTATCGAGAAATTGCATGGTTGTTTACCAGGTTTACATGGAAAAAAAACACTGATACTATCTCTCACATGATTTTATATATTATGTGTTTTACAGTAAAAGAACATGCCATATTTGACTGGGGAAAACTGATTTCTATCGATATCTTGTCGCAGTTATCACACTATAAAAAGGACAAAAAAATATTTATGGCTTCTTATCTTTTATTTTTTATTGTGTATTGTTGTCAATTTCCAAACTAGACCATAAGTAAGAGGCTGAATTGTGAAATAGATCCAGTTACCTTCTGGTATCAAGCACTATGGAGACATAAGACCCCTCTATATTTTTATGAAGTTTATAATGATTTTGTTTCAGTCTTCAAAAGATTGTTGTTGGGTGAAAATACTCAAGGATATCTGACCAAGCTAACAAATTCTTAGAGAAAAAGGGAACAACAGAACAAATGGAAAATCATAATGTCATAAGGATATTTTGTTCTAAAGAAAATCCCTCTTTTCTCACGTATCATGTATCTGAAAAATTATTCATTATAGAGGTGGCAAGGCAATACAACGTCTTGCTACATTTTTTCCATGAAAAACGAAAAAAAAACAATTTATCCCCTTGCCATGGGAGATTGGAGATTTCATGTTCAGAAACATAAATAAAATTGATGAGTTTGCAAATCATTTCAACAATGTGAATTTAAAGTATGTTGAAAAGATAAAAGGCTTTGATTCGAAGAAAATATTTGTAGAACATATGCTTTCAGTGGGATTCAGTAACTCGTTCATCCAGACTATCTTGAATGAAGAAGAAGGTAACAACCAAAGTACTCATGTACACGATGTTGGTGACCTATAAACATTACTCAATACTAATGATTTTAATAAGCAAAAGGGA
This sequence comes from Picea glauca, assembly GCA_000966675.3. Taxonomy (NCBI): domain Eukaryota; kingdom Viridiplantae; phylum Streptophyta; class Pinopsida; order Pinales; family Pinaceae; genus Picea; species Picea glauca. The sequence continues at coordinate 780,320 of JZKD02S1672855.1, read as the reverse complement.
AAAGGTACCAATGTAAGAAGTGCCCAGTCTCCAGTTGTTACTCCCAAGAATACCACATCACGGAGCAATGCTCCAACAACTCACCCAGTTAGAAAGGTTCTCAACAATAGTTCAAGTGGAGGGGGAGAGAAGAATCCTCCCCCTGGGAAAATTCATAGTTCACATAAGCTCCCTGTGAGAAAGAAAAGAAAGAATTTAGTGCAACAAGAAGAGGATAATCTTATAGAAAATGACACCCAAAGTTTTTCTCTGGAGGACATGGAGCTTGAAGTAGATATTGAGAAAATATTTCCCGCAATGAAACAACCAAAAAATATGACTCAACAAAATTCTTTATTGGAAGTTGTTGCAAATGAGACCTTTAGTGAAGAAGAGTGTTTCACTTTTCAAAGTGTTGTTTTTGATAAGGAGTCTAAAAAGTTGATTGTAGAAAGAAGTGACTAGAAGAATAAAAAGGGAAAGTATCTCTCATAGGTCGATCTGAAGGACATGTGGCTATACAAATTTTTCAAAATCCACAGGGAAACTGGGGATGCTCTTGACGATTCTATTGATGGATTGGAAGCTAAAAATGTTAAGTTAAAAGAAATGATCAAAGAATTGGAAAATTCCTTAATGCCTCTTCCAATCCTGGCAAGTGATTTGTCAATGGTTAAACCAACTACACCCGCTATTAAGTTAAAAAGATCTTCTAGTTTACCCATAGCAGTCCAAAGTTATGTATAGAAACACATTAAAAAGAGAATTTCATTGATAACATAAGCATGGGAAGTATCAAAAAATATTGTTTCTTTCGGCTCAAGGGATAATGTTTTTCATGAGTATCTGCAAGTTGATTTAAAGAATGAAGAAGGTTTCTACGTTGATGTTGTCTTACCATTTGGAATTAAAGTCTCAAACATGACAGAATTGAAAAGAAGAGAAGAGGATTTGCCTTCTCCAAGTCAAATTAAACAATTGAATGCTTGTTCAAAGGAAAAAATCAAGAATTTGAATAACATTGTCCAAGCAGGCAGCAAAGCCATAGTAAAAAGAGAAGAATCATTCAAAAGACTCACGGAGATAGATCTGGTAGGAAGCACTGATGAAGTACAAGATCCTAAGTTAATTCTCAATTCAATATTTATGACAAAGCGACAATTTGATGAACAAGTTGAGATATTAAAGGGGTTATCAGCTGAAATTTTTTATGGCATGGTTGAATATAATGAAGAAGAGATAGACAATTGATCGATTGATTATTTCGTGAAGAATCAAGATATCGAGGAGGCAATACGTGGAATTTCTCATGACTTACGAGACTTGGAAGGAGAATTATTCAATATTAAAATCAGACATGAAATAAATGTTGCACCAATGAAAAACTACATTGAAGATTGGCTTAAAAACGCAATTGATAAATTAACCAAAGAAGGCTAAGAAGCAATAGTTGAGACGGTTCCTATAACCATCAATGAGGAAAATAAAAGGATAGCAGCAAGCAAGTGAACGAGAGAGATACCATCAACGTAAGTTTATGTTGATCACATATTGTTTTCTTTATCAGTTTTTCATCCAGTACTCCTGTTAAGGTCCTAACCCGCACATAGGTAGATTAATGTATTCGGATGTAATAAAGGTCAATATTAATAAGACCTTTCAATAAAATAGAATAAGGCGGATGTAAGAAGACC
>JZKD02S1672855.1:728611-754932 GCA_000966675.3 Picea glauca | reverse complement strand
AATATGTTGACGATCTATTCATAACAGGTGAAGAGTCTCTCATCATCCAGTGCAAGAAGGAACTAGCTTCTGAATTTGATATGAAAGATATAGGTCTCATGCATTATTACTTGGGACTAGAAGTATGGCAGAAGAGTGGTGAAGTGTTCCTTGGATAAGGAAAGTACGCAATAAAGATCCTTCAGAAGTTTGAATGATGGATTGCAAGTCCATGGACACTCCTATGAATACGGATATAAGAAGAGTGAAAGATCCAGATTCTGATCTAGTAGATCCATCACTATATCGACAATTAATTGGGTCGTTGATGTATTTGGTAAATACTCTACCAGACATTTGCTTTGTCGTGAATACACTAAGCCGGTTCCAGGTGGAACCGAGACATGAGCATTGGATAGTTGCAAAGCATGTCCTAAGATATATTTGTGGGACAATAAACTACGGCTTAAGATATACCGCATCCAGTGATATACAGTTTCATGGATTCACATACTCAGATTGGGCAGGAAGTGCAGAAGACAGAAAGAGTACTTCAGGAATGTGTTTCAGCTTCGGCTTCGCTATGATATCTTGGGGCAGTAGGAAACAAAATTTTTTCACACTAAGCACAGCAGAAGCAAAATATATCGCAGCATGTGAAGCATGCACAGAAGCAATATGGCTAAGGAAGTTAATATCTTATTTATTTGATCAGATTTCATATTCAATCATAATACATTGTGATAATCAAAGTTGTATAAGATTATCAGAACAACCCGTGTTTCATGAAAGGTCGAACATATTGAGATCAAATACTACTTTATTCGAGATAAATTCTAGAAAGGAGAGGTAAAGCTCCAGTATATTCTCATAGATGAGCAGACAACATACATCTTGACAAAGCCTCTATCCAAAATAAAGTTTGCATATTTCCGAGAGAAGATGGGGATTGTGGAAATAACTCCCTTAGCTGAAAGGGAAGAAATGACTCTCCAGGTTGGGAGGGAGCATTGACATATTATTTAGGACATTCATTTTCAAGATTGAAAAATAGCCCTACTTGAGCAGATTCTTTCATGTTCGGAAAGTGGATTGAGATTTCTGACGGACAGACATTTTCCAGTTCGGAAAATGGTCCAGATTGTTGATGTACCATAGACAACGACTTCCCATTGTGGTTAACATGGGGAGTGGTCTAGGGCAGTCTCTCTTCTTAAGGGTTACTCAAGAAGACTGGCCCGCCTCGTCGGACAGCAATTTCTCATTATGGTTAACATGAGGAATGGTCTATTTTGGAGGTTGGTACAAGACAGTCTTTTCCTCTTGTGGTTGACAGAGGAACTGGTCCGGACAGTCATTCCTTAGGGTGGATTCATTCTCTCCATGTTTCACTTTGTTTAGTGCGGGAGGAATGGCCTAGGGTGGGGAATGGTCCAAGCTCGGCAATAAGGGATAGGCATTCCTTAGGGCAAATTCATTCTCTCCAGGTTACACTTTGTTTAGTGTCAGAGGAATGGCCCAGGGTGAGGAAAGGTACAGGCTCAGAAATCAGAACAATCATTCTTCTTTGTTTGAGAAGACCCATCATTGATGTTCTACTCTGAGGGTAGATATTCTTTCAGATCTCACAGATGTGAGTGAAAGATTAGCCCAGATGATTCAGTTTATTTTAACAATATTTTCTATACAGGTTGATATCAGATGATTGTTATGGAGACTACATGTCTCTAGACAGTAGAGATATGCTACTGTGGTGGATATGTTCCAGTGTTTGTGACTGTGTGTCATGGTTTGAGTAGTTGCGTACTACCATGGATAAACAAAGTTGTGTTCTATCAATTGATATTGTACCAGTTGTCATGGAGATTATCCAGTTGGATAATAATGATGGTGCTCATGATGCTACCAGTTGAGTGGTTTGTTTGTGCTCAAGACCATACCTCCCTAGCTAGGAGGGAGTGTTGATATTATGGTAGCTTCGAGAGGTATGAACCTCTATTGTGACCTTTGACAAGAGTAGAATGTTCTGGAAGAAATCAAAGAAATGAAAGTAACCCTAGATGAGATGTCAGCTGAAGAAAGATAATTAATATGAATTAATTAGTACCCAGAGAAAGAAATTGGCCCAAGCAAGTCTGTCAGGAACACTATAAATACATGGCGTCAATCTCTCATTTGACTCACTCTCAGAATCGCAGAAGTCACTTGTGCACATTGCAATTTGGCAGTCTTGTGCGCAAGTCCTGGGGAAGGTGTTGCGCCAATTTTGGGTGGGACTCTCTGATCAACTTTGGTTACTTCTTGCTTGGTGCATTAGCCTTGCTTGGCTATTGGATTTCTACCATGATTCTTCTCTCAGTCAAGGTCAAGGTGCTCGGAGGGTGGCTTCATCCTATGGTTGGGTGACAATAGTGATATTGTCAATGGTAAAATGAGAATATTATGTCATATTCTAACAGTTTACATAGTTTCAGTACATGTCTTACATATCTATTTCTTAGAAGATAAGATGTTCAAAGAGAAACAATACCTATGGAAGAATAACAAGATAATGATTTCCATCACGATGACTACAATTCAAGCAATACACATGAAAATATGAAGTACATCAACAATCCTTGGTAACAATTCATGTGGAAGCTATTAACATAAGTAACAGCTGCAAGATAAGCCAAAATCAGAATCAAACTTGAAGAAACCTGGAAGAAGTAAAAACCGAAAGAAGTCAGCAATCAAAAGGAAATTAGAAAAAGACTTGTGACACTTTGCAGAAGGCAATAAGGATGCAGACGGAAGTGTGGACTCTCTTAGATGGAGGGAGTCGATTATATAATTCCAAAAAAAAAAAAGAGCATGCATTCATGCATGAAGAAAGGATTAAGAGGGAGCTAATCCTAAATAATATGATCCATCAAGGATTATGAAGTATCTATCCATGTTCCCATTGATGGCAGCAGCCATGAAAATAAGCATGTGTTCAGTTTGACTTTAGAAGAAGTCTTCTTCGAAAAGAAGCCTTAAAGTATCCCTGGTTGTCCGTCCACATCCATGATCCTATGATGAAAGGAATAAGTTGGAATCTTCACGGCATGAAATCTATAGAAACTCCATGGACCCAAGAGATAAATAAAAACATGAGGAAGAACATGAAGATTCCAAGAGAGAAAGAAAATCCAGAACAACCAGTCATTATATTGAGAATCACAAGACTACCAACTTGGTCTGGACCCACTAGAAGCAATCAAGCAGAGGAAATGGAAGTTGTGATAAAGAAAAATGTATGGAAGACTTATGAATGAAATCATTGCGAGATCCAGAACTAAAGGTTCTCCCAGATCGAGGGAGAGGACTATGATGATAGCTTGTTCCAGTAACCAGACATACCTCTACCTGAGCCATTATATCTCTTGCAATATCCATGGGTTGTAGTTTACATCAGATGAATGTAAGGATTTTTCTCCTCAACAAAGTAATTGAACAAAGAAGCGTATGTAGAGCAACCTCAAGGTTTTGAGATATACTATAAAGAGACTCTTGTATGCAGATGGAAGAAGACAACTTGGTGTTGAGCCTCCAATGAACAACAGAAGCGTGGTGAAAACTTTCTATAACAGAGATATTGTATCAAAATGGTTACTCGGAAGTCCAGGATGATGGATTGCTAATCCATGACAAACTCTCATGATGACAGAAGAAGTGCCACTTGTATATGTTCCAGTTTGAGCCTTGACACGATGTCATGAGCTAGCAGGAAACAAAAGAGTTGAATCCAAACATGATATACTATAATGATCAAGATCTATATGAAGCCTTCAGAGAAAACCAGTGTTCCAAAAAGACCGAAGTACATTGAGATCAAGCATTACATTCTTCGTGATAAGGTCCAGAAAAGAGAAGTGGTTCTCCAATATATCTCCACAGATGAGTAGATAAGCATATATTTTGGTAAAGCCTATGTCCAAGATGAAAAAGTTTGCGTACTCAAGAAACAAGTTGGAGCTCGTGGAGACGACTTCCTTATTGAAAAGGAAAGAGATGACTCCCAGGTTGGGAGGGAGCACTGATGTGTTATTGATTTATGCACAGTCATTTTTCAGTTCAAAAAATGTTCCAGGATGAGCAGTTCCTTTCCAGTTTGGAAAGTGGTTTGAGATTTCTGATGGACAGGCATTTTCCAGTTTGGAAAATGGTCCAGATCGGACGGTCATTTTTGTAATGAAAATGGTTCGATAGATTGTTTATGTACCATAGACAGTGATTCCCCTTGTGGCCAGTGTGGGGGGATGGTCTAGGACAGTCTTTCTTCTTGATAGCCACTCTCAGTAATGGTCAAGTAGAATGGTCCACCTCATTGGGCAATCATTCTTTTGAAGTTCACAGTTGTGAGTAGTTTCGAAGAATGGTCTATTTTGGAGGTTGGTGCAGGACAGTCATTTCCTTAGGAAATGGTCTGGACAGTCATTCCCTAGGGCAGACTCATTCTCTCTAGGTTGCACTTTGTTTAGTGTCGGAGGAATGGCCCAATTCGGTGAATGGTCCAGGTTCAGCAATTAGTAACAACCATTCCCTAGGGTAGACTCATTATCTCCAGATTGCACTTTGTTTAGTGTCAGAGGAATGGCCCAGTTAGGTGAATGGTCCAGGCTCAAAAATCAAGACAATTATTCTTCTATGCTTGAGAAGAATAGTCCAGATAGATCATGGTTGATGTTTTACCTTCTGAGGGCAGATACTCTTCCATATCTCACAGATGTGAGTGGAAGAATGGCCCACATGACTCAATTTATATCATGATATTGTTTTTCTGTGCAGGTTGATATCAGATGATATGATTGCTACAGAGACTGTATGTCTCTGGACAGTAGATATATGCTACTGTGGTGGATGTGTTCCACTTTTTGTGACTATGTGTCACTGATTAAGTAGTTGTGTGCTACTTGCTGTGAGAGTGTACCACTGGATTGCAAGTGTGTACTACTATGGATAGACACGGTTGTGTTCTATTGAATGGCATTGTTTTGATTACCATGTAGACTATCAGTTTTGTTGATATTTTCTAAAGCATATAGGTTGAAATGGATCTCTATGACCTGATTAGAAAATAATCCTAGATTGGCATTCCTATAGGAATGGTCTCTGTAGTCCATGGCATAATTTTTAGCTCTGTTGGGACAGTCATTCTTCTAGGGCGTATGTCTATATTAGAAGAATGGTCATTGTATCACTATGTGGAGTGAGTGACTTATTCAGCATCATGTATGATTACTCAGATGGAATATGGCTTCTAGAGATGATGCAGTTGATGCTATCAGATGATAGTGATAATGGTGCTCGTGACCTAATCATGAGATAGCATGTATGGATATGATGATGCTACCGGTTGAATGGTATGTTTGTGCTCAAGACCATTGCCTTCAATACCTCCCTAGCTAGGAGGGAATGTTGATATTATGGTAGTTGCGGGAGGTATTTACCTCCACGTGTAACCCTGACGAGAATAGAATATTCCAAGAAGCAAGAAGAAACCCTAAAGCATTCAACTTAACCCTAGAAGACAAGTCGGCTCAAGTAAATATTTAATATTAAGTATTTAGCCTCCAGAATGAGAAATCGGCCTAGAAAGCTCAGGAAATAGTATAAATACAAGTAGTCATACCTTATTTTGTACACACAGCTTGAAATTTCAGCAGTGAAGAAGTGTGCACTGCATAAACTAGGCAAGTGCGCAAGTCTGGGAAACAGCTGCAGCTGGCAGCTACTGCAATATGTATTCCTAGTTTAGTCTCGGACTTTCTATTGGTTATGGTTGGACTTTTTTATCAGTCTTGGTTATCTTTGCTTGATGCATTAGTCTTGGTTGGCTATTGGTTTTCTTTCAAAATCATTCTTTGTCAAGGTTAAGGTGCTCGGGGGTGGCTTCAACCTATGGTTGGGTGACAATATTGTTATATTGTCTATGGTTAAACGATCACGTCTATTACTTTCTAACAATGGCATGGAAACCCAATGCAATTTTAATTTTTTGAGCGCCAAACCCGATGTACACGGGATGTAATGGAGCAGCCTGCATACGTATGCACGTTGCATAACTAGGAGGTCGCATACCTGTATAAAAATGAGTAATTTAAGCTCTGGAGTCATAGAGAAAATGGGAAATGAAGTATGCATAAGGAAATGGAAGGCCATCAGAGCAAGATGCATGGAGTGTGGGGAAATTTTCTATAACAGATGCCCCCTAATGTGTGAGATTAGAGGAGTATGTGTGATGGTCGAAATACATTATAATTCCCAAAAGTGGAGTAATGAAGACTCACTTGGAAGTACTAGTTACTCATGAGAATATTACAATTCATAATGACTTTGTACACATGGTTGCCAATCTGAATTACACTGCATATCCATGTGGATATATATCAAATAGTTGTTCATGTCCATGAATATGAAATACAAATTGGAGATATGCCATAGGCTATCATAGTCACGAACAAGACACAGTGGATTACAGTCTCAAAATCAACCAAAGATATTTGTATACAATGAAGTACAATCTAATCTTCAATGATCACTAAAGTCATATAGGTATCGGTCCAATGAAAGATAGCAACAGATATGGGATGTTGCTACTGTAACTGGAGGTCTTCTACACTATCCGATGAAGGTGCAAGTCTACAATATGTGAATAGAGTTGAATTCGAACACAATGAGACTTCGTTTGATTACCGGTCATTAAGATATATCATTAAAAAACATGAGACAACCCACCAATAATGAAAGTAGGTGTCAAGGCACCGAGTACATTCAACAAGTGTGAATAAGGGTGTTGGGTTCGAACACTTGAAGAATCCATCGATCATAAGACATTGATGTATTCCCAACTATCGATGGCGAGATAATCTTCCACTGATTACTGCAAGCCTCTAGGTACTCATAGGACTCTAGATCTTGATTCCATAATAGATGAGTTGAAGTCAATGGAAGGAGACATGTTTAAAGGAGAGAATTAATTCATCTCTCATCATCTAGTGTGAGGTACAAATCAATAGCTTGATAATCAGGAGGAGCTCAGACGAATAGGATGTTCACGAACCAACGACCATGTGCGTCTCTCGCATCCACCAGATGCAAGTAGTACATGAAAGAGACCCTCTGAATAACACCAAATGAGCAAAATTGTCGACAAAGGCGAGGAATCCACCAATAGGGATAATGGAATCCAAGACACTGCATGAATCCCAATGTGTTAATATATTTCTTGTCTTCGAACACAAGGGAAACCCCCCAGTCAGCGACCACTGAGGATATGTCATATGTTGGGTTCAAGGTTACCTACCAATGATTAAAGTAGGCCCAGGGTGCAAGGTAGGACAACAGCTTCATGTGATTCTGAAATATATTGAGGGTATGGCCGACATGCAAAGTCAAGAGTTCTAGAAGTGGCTGACACAAGTTTTATACTTCCTTTGAACAATATCATGAGACATATGGATAACTCAGGAAGAATAGACTTAACACTAATCATTGACAAAATTTTGTGACGCAAGAGGCATCAACAAACTCTCCTTAAGGACTGGAAGAATAACCAGTCAGAGGAGTAGACTCTAAGTAACAAACTCAGCTTCCTAAGGTCATGCTAAACCCAAACCTTGGATAAAAGGGACTCAAGATTTTGTGTTGTGTTCAAAGGTGACACCACTGTTGCCAATAGGAGATAATATTATTTTACCACCTGTCTATTTTTTGTTTTTTCATAGCCAAATAAATGCCACGATCCAGGAGAGGAAACAAGTGTCGTGAGTAAGAAAATAATTTCGAGCATTTGAACACACCTATGCTCAACGCAGGGAAGTGCATGTGGGACATGGACACTTGGGGGAATGTTTCCTCTATGGATAAAGGGTGTCAAGTTGCAAAGGATATATGAAAGGCACTTCTTAGATAGTGATGAGAATTGTTGGGGGAAAAGGGCTTATAATGAGAAAGCGAGAGCTGACAATAGGCTCAACAATGCAAGAAGGATAATGGGATGCAATTACAACTTAACTCAAAAATGTCAGTTTTCGTAGATTTAGTCCCTTAGGCCCGAAAAAGTATAAAATAATACCCAGGAGAACTCTTCTAGCCAATGGAAACTAGAATATTATTTTTTCGTAAGTAGTCTACTTGGTCCGAAAAAGGGTTAAACTCATACCAAAACGTCCTTTCAAAACCATTTAACAAGTGTGAAAGAGACAAGCTCAGTCGGCAATCTTTTTTCATTTTTTGGAGTCTAAAAAGAGCTTAACTAAGACTCAATGATGTTTTTCTAAGCAACATATCATGGGGGAGGCCAAGGCTCCCATGTAGGACTTCTGTCAAAATACAACAACTCACTAGTAGTTGACACAAGCTTAGGAGAACCCAAATCTTTCCATGTCGAGGAGGAAAAAATACTTGCAGAGGATCCTTCATCTGCAATACATCGATGAACACCCATTATCTGGAAGGGTGGAGAAGAAGGAAGGCGAGGCTCTACAAGATCATTCCAATCAAAGGAAACCATCCTAGGACTTGGAGAGAGCATATTCAGAGAGAGTGGAATTCTCCCTTGTTCAGAAGGTACACAACTAGGAATGCTAAGGACGTGGTCAAAAGACGCATCACCCCCCAAAAGAAGAGTGGGATTGACCGAATATTGCATCGGCAATGTCACTCCCTTAGACTTGTCACTCTCCAAGAGAAGAGTGGGATCAACCGAAGATTTCATCGGCACAACCACTTCTTCAACCATTGGTTGAATAGGATGCGAGACAACATGGTCAAGAGACACATCACTCCCCAAAACAGGAGTGTTTTCGGCAGAAGATTGCATCAACACGACCGTTGATTGAACAAGATGTGAGACAACATGGTCAAGAGACGTATCACTCCCCAAAATAGAAGTGGTTTCGACTGAATATTGCATCAACATGACCTCTTGTTGAACAGGATGTGAGACAACATGGTCAAGAGACGCATCACCCCCCAAAAGAAGAGTGGTGTCGATCGAAGATTGCATCGGCATAACTGTTGTATCAACCAAAGAAGGATTAGAATGTTGGGTGTTAGCACTAGGAGTTGTTCTTAGACTCCTTTAAGAACAAGCCTAATACCCATCGGAATATCAAAGTAAATGGATGCTTTGTTTTTTTTAAGGTTATGTAAGTGGATCAAACTGACACAGTCTCAAGACTCAGTCCAGCATGCAAAATGAAAAATATATTGTGCTCCAGCAAAGATGGGTTAATACAACCTATAATAAATGCATATAAGACAAAATGAGCAGACGAGATAAAGGAAAACATGGAAGTACATAAGACAATTCAACATCCATTTTGATTGACTCATCTACGGAAGAAGTTTCATGAAATAGGATCCTCCTAACTCAGAAATATAAAGAACTTGCATGGAAAACCTCACAGCATATTCAATAAACCATTGATTGCACAACTGCAAAACAAGATTGTAAATAAATCATTCATCAACAACATCCATGAAAGTAGAAGAAAGGAAACAAGTTGGAAAATAAAGATGATCATAAAATTGTATTAGAATCCTTCAGTCTTTATACACAGTCCCTTTGCTTCAGAATGACAACCAGAAATATGATCCCTCTAGTTACTCATCATTAGAACCTTTACAATAGCTTGACAATTACAATAAATAGTTGATAGATCTCATACTTCCTTCAGGAGTTTGTTGCATAATCTATTGCATAGGATTTTGTGCCTCAAGAAGTGTGTGGCATAGACTAACAACAGAAAATCTAACTGCCTCCTAGATTCTTGGATCTTGTCTCTAGTGATAAATACATCTGAAGACAACACATGTTTCATGATCTAAGGGAACTATATTGAAGGGACATATGTCCCATGAACCTAACTGCATCTTGGAAGACCAGTTGAACTTCATCTGACAGCTGGAAGCTTCCATAAAACTCAAATTCAGGTTGAATGTGTGGTTCTGCAGCGAACTGCTAGATTTTGCTGCAAAATTTCTTGTAGATGATGTTTTTTTACTTTTCTCTCAAAGGGATAAATGGGTTGGGTTGAGTTTTGGTCATAACGTTAACGACATAATTGTGCTTCTCCACACCAAATTTAGGAAAAACCCAGTTCGTATTTTAAAAGTTATGATGAAAATACGATTTCACAACATGCCAGAATTCGTTGTGGAATCTCTATGTATGCAAGTTTCATAGCGAATTAGGATTTCGCTGCAAAAATTCTGTAGAATTTTGTTTGTATACCTGCTGCACACTTTCTTCACCATTTTTAATACCAGTAAGAGGTCCTTTGACTGCAAAAACTTTGAACACCAGTACTAAGTAATCCATAATCAAAATTTATGCCATGGGTTAGGTTCTTTATCAATTTCAAAATTTCAAAATTTATATTTAGCTCAGTATAATACTAGTTAATAACAACTTGTGCCAACATGTCCAAATTCCTTTAATTTTGTCATTGACAACATTGGTGTTGATGTTGGTTGTCTGGCGCTGCAAAAAACAAAGTTTTCATAACTTTCGTTGCAAAAGTGCACGACGCTACGAAAGTGCCATGACACTATGAAATGAACAAATTTGATAATACAAATTTGTGTGCTAACATAGGATCCATGGGAGATGGCATGCTCCCTACGAGTTGCCAAAAACTTTTGTAGACCTGATGCCTTTGTCCATTGGGCTTATGGAGTCTTTCACCTCATTACAAACATGTGCAATCGCCCTTAGAGCATCTATGCTCCTTGTTGAAAACTAAAACATGGTCATACTAAAAAGCATACTGCAAAGAAACTCAACTGAGAACCACATGCTCATGGTGTGAGCTTATTTGCATACATAATCCTACTCTAATCTGCTCTCCAATTTTCTCAAGTGAAAGCAAATTTCCATAGCAGCCATGAAAGTAGCTTCATGAATGATAGAATCTTATCTCTGCAACCGATTAATAAATAACATCAGAGATATATCAACAGCGATAGAAATTCTTTGGAAAATCGTATTCACCTTGATAAGCAGGTGGTATGATAAAATCTGAAAACTTTAAAGAATTTGAAAAATAAGACTCCAACACAAGTGCTACTAGGTCTTCAAAACCAAGATCAAAAACTTGTTGATCCAAAAGAGATGATTTACACTACATGAAATGTCTTTTGCTGAGAAAAATATGACATCATTGTTCCTTAAACGATAACTCTTAGGCATAATTCATTTCATAACAATCAAGAACAACAAAATTTCTTTGATCATGCAATAAAAATCCCTAACCAAAGTGTCCCAAATCTGATTTATGATTGTCTCCTTCCTCCTACTCATGTGCATGCAGATCTTCAGCATAAGCTCGATTCCAAAGTTTATTACAAACCTGGAATGTCTCCTCAATTTCTTCAGCATCCACAAACAACTGTTTTAATGATGAAGATCCCCTTTCTCTCATAAAAACGACAAGGTCATGGTGTTGAGCTTCTAAATATTACATCATGGCAGCAGTTTCAAAAGGCTAGATATCCAAAGGTATACTGCAAATAAAATTGTAAAACCTCTTGTTGAATGTAGCAAGAACTTCATCCTTCTCTCTCCTCAAAGCACAAAACTCAGTTAAGTATTGATCAAAGGATTTGTTCCCTCCCTGGTATATTGAAAATGCACTATATAACTCAACCCATGAACTAATAGAACCAACCTCCAAATTTTTAAACCACAAAGCAAGATCCCCAACCAAAGATTTGGAAAATAACCTCATGACAATATCCTCATGCATGATTTCCAAATTGTCAATGAAAGTTTGGAAAGCTCTCAAATGCTTCTCAGCTATGATATGATCTTCCCCAATAAAAACAGACAAATATTCTAAAAACTTTGGAGGGTAAGGATGAAGAGTAGATGGCAGCTTTAAGGGTTTAGAAATTTTCTCTCTAAGTCTAGACTAAACATTAGTGGGTTGAGCACCAGGTACAACAGGTTGATTGCAAGTTTCAGCATTGATAGAAGGTAATGGATCAGCTCTATAATCTACAAGATGACAATAATAATCAGGTTCAGGGGATATGAGTATATGTACATCGTCATCCTCATGGGTTTCAGCTGAAGGGATGGGATCAACATCTACAATGCAAGAAGAATGCAAACCTTCTTCTTCCAAAGAGGGATATATAACAGTGGGTTGATGGTCATCTAAATAGACAAAGCAAAGCATGATTCTTTTAATATGTGAAGGAAAATACAAAAAAGAGCTGATGAAAAATAAAACAAGTTCTTGAAAGAAACTTATGACTTGATACTTGGACTTCTTGTTTCTTCCTTTCATCTTTTTTTGTCTGAGCTCGTTTTTCAGTGGAGTTTTGTGACTGATTTGTGATGCAGGAGCATCTCAAGCGAGCCAGCGCGGAAGCAAAAGATAGCTGGACAAGCGCCAGCGCAAATTTTGAAATTACCTTGAAGTTGATGCGCCATATTAATTGAGATAATTAAGAAGGAGCGCACTTGTATAATGTAAACGGACCTTGAGCGATTTGCTCTCGTCCTTAGTAGGTAGAAGGCATTTATGGTAGTTAATGTAAAGTAGATAGAATTAAATTTTAGATTAGACAACTTTAGAGCACAAGAGGGAAATGGGATATAGACACCCTCATTATGTATTGTAACATTAGCAGAAGACATTATTGAGAAGAGCATAGAAGAGAAGCAAAGAGCTGTGTAGCAGACTCCATGTACAAAAGTTCTGAATTAATACAAAGAAAGTTGTGATTCAGACTCATGGTGGTCATATATTCTCTGTGTATGCATCCATGAATGTTTTACTTTTTCTATCATGAAATTACTTTTATGCTATGTATGAATGATTTCTTGTTGAATGTTTGAAATCTGAGAGGAAAGGGTAGTGGAATGAGTTTCAATTGTTTCTCTATCTGAGCAAGAGTTCCTGCAAGGAGTGCAATCGAATTGTCCGCAAGGAGTGTGTTGACAAAGGGTTCAGATAGGGAAGGCTTTTGTTCTCATTCCCGCAAAAGTGCAGACAGGAACAGGAGCCGTGCAAGGAGTGTGCAGGCTGAGCGAAGTCTCACGGTTGTGAATCTGAGTGAAGTATTGAAGGATTGTTGCTGCAAGTGTGCGCAGAGTCAAAGAATTTCAACACTTGGAAGTGTTTGAAAGTCTGTCACAAGGAGTGCGTGCAGGGATTTTCTGAAAGGTTCAGAGTTGGGAAAATCTCAAAAGGATTTGAAGTCTTCAAAGGTCGTTGAAGGCATAGTGACTAAAGACCGCAGGAGGACAAGCTCTCAGAAGAAAGAACGGACGGTCGAAATTCTCGGCGGAGAATCCGCGAAGTCCCGTGAGTCGTTAGATCTCACAGAGAAGCAGGGGAGTTACGGTGAAAGCGTCGAAAGGTTCTAATCTCAGGAGGAGTAGGACCGTAGATCCAAGCCACAAGGGTTGTTGGATTTACATGTATATACTTGTATCGGGGTTTCGTAGGTTGAAGTTCCGTAAATCTTGCAACAGGAATCGCAATATTCTGAAACACGATATCTTGAGAGCTAAAGGGATTGTGTGGGCCACAGAGGAATCAGCGAGTGGACAGGTGGCATACTAGTGACGAGTAGTCAACCTCCGTTGACTATATCGGAGTTTCGTGGGGTGAAGTCTCGAACTCATTGCATCAAGATTCGCGATATTGCGAAGTCCGAAATGCCGATGAAGTGAAAGAACCGTTGAAAGTCAAGAATCACGAGTATATCAGAGTTTCGTCAAATCGGGATTCGAGAATCGTAGGGACAAGTTTCTCGACATCGCGATCGTCGAAATCGTGATAAGGAAAATCCCGAAAAGGAAAGAGAAGGGTCAGTGTTGACTGTTTCGGGTTTCGGGGATTCGAGAGACCAATGCTTGATCGGCGGATTCGCGAAGTTGCGAAGTCCGATCTCCCAAGTGTAAAAAGGGGATCTCGTGAGACTTTGTTGTGGGTGCAGATTTCCCGATAGGGAAATAGAAGAGCGTTTAGAGTTCTTCGGGCCAAGGAAAGAAGGAAAGATCCTGTGTTGACGTGGACCTTCCGACCTGTGGGTTGTGGAGGGAGCGTGCGCCATCAAGTTTGGTATCAGAGCACAGAAAGGTTCTTTTCTTTCTGTAGCAGAGGAGACAGAGAATTCACCATGCCGCCAAGGAGAAGGGACAGGCAAACACCCGATCCACCAGAGGATAGGAAAATGCCACGAAGAAGGGGCAGGCAGATGACAGATCCAGCCATGGAGAGAGAAATGCGTAATCTACGAGCTAGACTCGAAGACATGGAGACAGCACAAAGACGCACAGTCAGTGTTAGGGATCTTAGTGATTCTGAAAGTGAGATTGAGGCTGAACGTGAAGAAGAAGTTGCAGCTGAAGATGCATCAAATGAATGCTTGATCAGAGCTATTGCAAGAATGGGTGCAAAAGCGAAAATGGACATTCCAGTTTACGAGGGAAACTTGGATACAGAGGAGCTTCTAGATTGGATTAGAGCTCTAGACACATACTTTGACTATGAAGATATCGAAGAGGACAAGAAAGTCAAGCATGTTGTCACAAGATTGAAGGGACATGCAGCATTGTGGTGGGATGAACTACAAGCTGACAGACGCTACAAAGGAAAACAGAAGATCAAAAGATGGGATAGAATGATCACGAAGATGAAGGCGAAATTCATCCCCAGAGACTACCAGATCCCTTTGTTCAGGAGAATGCAGAACCTGAGATAGAAGCTGATGACAGTGAAAGAATACACTGAAGAATTCTATAAGATGAACATCAGGGCAGGTCATCGGGAGAGCGATGATGAAAAAGTAGCCAGATATATGAATGGTCTGAGATATGATATCTAGGATGAGATGAGCATGGTAACCATACGAATAGTGGAGTATGCTTATCAGATGGCTCTGAAAGCAGAAGAGAAGCTGAGCCGAAAACAGGGTCAGAGAGGTCGAGGCAGAAGTCAGCCCAGAGGAAAATCAGTTGCCCAGGATAAATATCATAAGCCCAAGGAGGACTGGAAGAAACCTCAGACTCGAACTGAGAGAGGTGGAAGTTCACAGAGAGGGCAATATGTTGAACAGAGAGGACAACATACTAAGCAGAGAGGAGATTATGTTGATAACAACACTTTTCCTCGTACTAGAGGTAGAGGAAGAGGAAGAGGTGGAGTAATAACATGCTTCACGTGTGGAAAGAATGGGCACAAGTCTTACAAGTGTCAAGATAAAAAGAAGGAAATTGGAGAAGCTCACATCGCTGAAGCACAGAGGCAGGATGTTGAGGCAGAAGATGTTGAAGGCGGAAGATCGTTGATGATGTGAAAAGCTCTTTTGACACCAGAGAAGGAGGTAGAGAGTTCATTCCAAAGGACCAGACTTTTCCGGACTGCTTGCAAGACCAAGGACAGGGTATGCAAGGTCATTGTAGACAGTGGTAGCACGGATAATCTCATTTCTACGGAGATGGTAGAAAAGTTGGAGCTGGAGACGACTAATCATCCAAGCCCATACAAAATTTCATGGCTACAAAAAGGACATCAAGTAACCGTCACTAAACAATGTTTAGTTGAATTTAAGATAGGAGGATATAATGATAAGATATTATGTGATGTTATTCCTATGGATGTTTGTCATATATTGTTGGGTAGACCATGGCAATATGACAGGAATGTGATTCATGATGGGAGAATGAACACATATACCCTAGAGAAGAATGGGAGGACTCACATGTTGCTTCCAATTAAGGATAAGGAGGTGAAGTCGGAAGTAAGCAACACTGTACTTCTCATGAGTGGGAAGGAACTTCTTAAAGAGGTCAAGAAGAAGGAGGATCCACAATTCATTGTGGTCAGGAAACCAAAGATTGTTTTGACTAGCACAAGAGTGGATGATTTACTAGAAGAAGTTCAGGAACTGCTGGAAGATTTTGTTGATATAGTAGTGGACGAATTACCTCATTCGTTGCCACTTATTAGAAGTGTGAGTCATCACATTGATCTCATACCAGGAGCTAGTTTTCCAAACAAAGCCACGTACAGATTGACGCCACAAGAGAATGAAGAGGTTAAAATATAAGTCCAGGAGTTGTTGGACAAAGGTTTGGTCAGGGAAAGCTTGAGTCCATGTGTTATTCCAACAGTACTCAGTCCGAAGAAAGACGGAGGTTGGAGGATGTGTACTGACTCGAGGGAAATTAATAAGATAACCATCAGGTATAGATTTCCATTGCCAAGGATGGATGATTTGATGGATTGCTTGAGTGGAGCAAAGTACTTTTCAAAGATTGATTTGAAAAGCGGTTATCACTAGATCCACATGAGAGAAGGTGATGAGTGGAAGAAAACATTCAAAACCAATGAAGGGTTGTATGAATGGCTTGTTATGCCATTTGGCTTAACAAATGCGCCAAGTACCTTCATGAGGTTGATGAACGAAGTTCTGAAGGAGTTCATCGGGAAATTTGTCATTGTGTATTTAGATAACATACTGGTTTTCAGTAAAACAGTGGCAGAGCATTTGAAGCATTTGGCTACAGTGATGCAGAAGTTACAACAGGAGAAGTTGTTGATAAACATAAAGAAGTCCTCATTCATGAAGACAGAGCTCATTTATTTGGGGTTTGTTATTTCTGCAAATGAGTTGAGGATAGATCCAGATAAAGTGGAAGTAATCAAGAATTGGCCATCACCGAACAATATCTTTGAGGTGAGAAGTTTTCACGGATTAGCTAGTTTCTACCGAAAGTTCATTAAGAATTTCAGTGGAATTAGTGCAGCGATGATGGATATAGTGAAGAAAAGACACAAATATTTTCACTGGACTGAAGAGGCTGAGAAGATTTTTAATCTGTTGAAGAGGAAGATTACGGAACAACCAATTTTGGTTTTGTCAGATTTCCGAAAGACATTTCAAGTGAAATGCGATGCAAGTGGATTCGCAATCGGGGCAGTCTTGAGTTAGGAAGACAGGCCAATAGCATATTTCAGCGAGAAACTGAATGAAGCGAAAGTGAAATACTCCACTTATGATAAGGAGTTTTATGCTATCATTCAGGCATTGAATAAATGGAGGCATTACTTGATCCCAAAGGAATTTGTCCTATACAGTGACAATCATGCACTGCAGTTTGTGACTCAACGGGAAAAGTTGAATCAGAGACATGTCAAATGGGTTGAGTATATGCAGAATTTCACTTTTGTGATTAAACATATTTCAGGTACTGCTAACAAAGTGGTTGATGCTTTGAGCAGGAAGTGTTTGCTATTGCAGGAGTTTCGAGTCAAAAAATTGGGTTTTGATGACCTCTGAAACATGTACTCACATGATCCAGATTTTAAAGAGGCGTATGAAGCAACTGAGAATCCAATTCTCGGAGATAGAAGCCAATGGATAGAATACATGATCCAGGAAGGATTACTGTTTAGAGGTAATCAACTGTGTATTCTGAAATGCTCCATGAGGGAGAATTTGTTGAAGGAGAAACACAGTGGAGGATTAGCAGGGCACTTTGGTCATGACAAGACGTTCGCAAAGTTGAATGAGTTATATTTTTGGCCAGGAATGCGAGCAGATGTCAAGAGATTCGTGGACAAATGCAGAATTTGCCAGCATTCGAAGGGGAGGAGACAGAATGTGGGGTTTTATCAACCATTGCCCGTACCTGAAAGGTCGTGGGATGCAATTAGCATGGATTTTGTATTGGGGTTGCCAAGAACAAAAAGAGGATTTGATTCAATCTTTGTGGTGGTGGATAGATTTTCCAAGATGGCACACTGCATTCCATGTCAGAAGACCAGTGACGCAACTCACGTTGCGAAACTGTTTTTCAAAGAGATCATTTGACTTCGTGGTTTTCCAAGGAGTATAGTTTCGGATCGAGATACAAAGTTCATAGGGCATTTTTGGAGGACCTTATGGAAGAAGTTGGGAACTAACTTGTCATTTAGTTCAGATTAACATCCTCAGACAGATGGACAGACAGAAGTGGTGAACAGAAGTCTAGGAGAGTTTCTGAGAAGCTTGGTGACAGAGCACTGCAGCCAGTGGGACAACATATTACCACAGGCAGAGTTTTCTTATGATGACTCAGTTAATAGGAGCACAGGGCAAAGTCCATTTCAGATTGTCTATGGCATGCAGTTGAGGGGAATTTCTGAACTGAGGGATTCATAACAGACTGCGACTAGGAGTGCTAGTGTAGAAGATTTCACAGAGGTGATGAAGGAACTTCACAGTCAGGTGAAGGAGAGATTGCAGAATTCAAGCCGGGAATATAAGCACAGAGCAGATCAGCACAAAAGACAACTTCAGTTTGAGGTTGGTGACTTGATACTGGCACATTTAAGGAAAGAAAGGTTCCCAAGAGAAACATATAATAAATTAAAGATGAAGAAAATCAGACCATGTAGGATCTTAAATAAATTTGGGGTGAATGCTTACGAGATTGAATTACCCGATGGGATCGGAATTTCTCTGATATTCAATATCTCATATTTGTACCCATATAAGGCTGGGGAAGTAGAAAATGAGAAACCAGTGATCCAGTGGACAAAGCAGATGCCAGTTGCAGATGAGCCACAGATGGAATGCATACTGGATAAAAGGGTAAGCAAGAAGACCAGGCGGAAAGAATACTTTGAATACTTGGTCAAATGGAAGGGCCATCCAGTTGAAGATGCCAGTTGGGAGACCGAAGCAGAGATCCAGAAGCATGGACAGACCATGCGTGAGCTCATGGAAAGGAGCCCATGAAATTTTTCAAGCCAGGGAGTATGATGCAGGAGCATCTCAAGCGAGCCAGCGCGGAAGAAAAAGACAGCTGGACAAGCACCAGCGCAAATTTTGAAATTACCTTGAAGTTGATGCGCCATCTTAATTGAGATAATTAAGAAGGAGCGCACTTGTATAATGTAAATGGACCTTGATTGATTTTCTCTCGTCCTTAGTAGGTAGAAGGCATTTATGGTAGTTAATGTAAATTAGATAGAATTAAATTCTAGATTAGACAACTTTAGAGCGCAAGAGGGAAATGGGATATAGACACCCTCATTGTGTATTGTAACATTAGCAGAAGACATTATTGAGAAGAGCATAGAAGAGAAGCAGAGAGTTGTGTAGCAGACTCCATGTACAGAAGTTCTGAATTAATACAAAGAAAGTTATGATTCAGACTCATGGTGATCATATATTCTCTGTGTGTGCATCTATGAATGTTATGCTCATGAATGTTTTACTCTTTCTGTCATGAAATTGATTTTATGCTATGTATGAATGATTTCTTGTTGAATGTTTGAAATTTGAGAGGAAAGGGTAGTGGAATGAGTTTCAATTGTTTCTCTATCTGAGCAAGAGTTCCTGCAAGGAATGCAGTCGAATTGTTCGCAAGGAGTGTGTTGACAAAGGGTTCAGATAGGGAAGGCTTTTGTTCTCATTCCTGCAAAAGTGCAGACCAGCACAAGAGCCATGCAAGGAGTGCACAGGCTGAGCGAAGTCTCAGGGTTGTGAATCTGAGTGAAGTATTGAAGGACTGTTGTTGCAGGTGTGCGCAGAGTCAAAGGATTTCAACACTTGGAAGTGTTTGAAAGTCTGTCGCAAGGAGTGCGTTCATGGATTTTCTGAAAGGTTCAGAGTTGGGAAAATCTCAAAAGGATCTGAAGTCTTCAAAGGTCGTTGAAGGCATAGTGACAAAGGACCGCAGGAGGACGAGCTCTCAGAAGAAAGAACGGATGGTCGAAATTCTCGGCAGAAAATCCGCGAAGTCCCGTGAGTCGTCATATCTCACAGAGAAGCAAGGGAGTTACGGTGAAAGTGTCGAAAGGTTCTAAGCTCAGGAGGAGTAGGACCGTAGATCCAAGCCACAAGGGCCATTGGAGTTACACATATATACTTGTATCGGGGTTTCGTAGGTTGAAGTTCCGTAAATCTTGCAACAGGAATCGCGATATTCTGAAACGTGATATCCTGAAAGCTAAAGGGATTGTGTGGGCCACGGAGGAATCAGTGAGTTCACAGGTGGCATACTAGTGGCGAGTAGTCAACCTCCGTTGACTATATCAGAGTTTCGTGGGGTGAAGTCCTGAACTCATTGCATCAGGATTCGCGATATTGCGAAGTCCGAAATGTCGATGAAGTGAAAGAACCGTTGAAAGTCAAGACTCACGAGTATATCAAAGTTTCGGCAAATCGGGATTCGAGAATCGTAGGGACAAGTTTCTCGACATCGCGATCGTCGAAATCGCGATAAGGAAAATCCCGAAAAGGAAAGAGAAGGGTCAGCGTTGACTGTTTCGGGTTTCGTGGATTCGAGAGACCAACGCTCGACCGGCGGATTCGCGAAGTTGCGAAGTTCGATCTCCCAAGTGTAAAAAGGGGATCCCGTGAGAGTTTGTTGTGGGTGCAGATTTCCCAATAGGGAAATAGAAGAGAGTTTAGAGTTCTTCGGGCCAAGGAAACAAGGAAAGATCATGTGTTGACGTGGACCTTACGACCTGCGGGTTTTGGAGTGAGCGTGTGCCATCAATTTGAATCAACAGCAAGTTCTTCAAGTGTGTGGAGTCTGCACAGTGAAAAATTGCAGTCTATTTTGTCACCAACTCTTGTTCACCATCAAGTGTTGATCATAGTCTTTGTCATACATCCCAGGGAAGATATCTTTGTGTCTTTGTTCCCTGGCAACGACGCTAGAAATGTTAGCACTAAGAGTTGTTCTTAGATTGCTTTAAGAACAAGCCCAGTACCCATCAAAATATCAAAGTAAATGGATGTTTGTTTTTTTTTAAGGTTATGTAAGTGGATCAAACTGACACAGTCTCAAGACTCAGTCTAGCATGCAAAATGAAAAAGATATTGTGCTCCAACAAAGATGGGCTAATACAACCTGTAATCAGTGCATATAAGAAAAAATGAGTAGAAGAGATAAAGGAAAACATTGAAGTACATAAGACAATTCAACATCCAGTTTGATTGACTCATCTACGAAAGAAGTTTCATGAAATAGGATCCTCCTAACTCAGAAATATAAAGAACTTGCATGGAAAACCTCACAACATATACAATAAACCATTTATTGCAACACAAGACTGTAAATAAATCATTCATCAACAACATCCATGAAATTATAAGAAAGGAAACAAGTTGGAAAACAAAATTGATCATAAACTTGCATTAGAATCCTTCAGTCTTGATACACGGTCCCTTTGCTTCGGAATGACAACCGGAAATATGAGCCCTCTAGTCACTCAACATTCGAACCTTTACAATAGCTTGCCAATTACAATAAATAGATGATAGGTCTCATACTCCGTCTAGGAGTTTGTTTCCTAATCTATTGCATAGGATTTTGTGCCTCAAGAAGTGTGTGGCATAGACTAACAATAGAAAACCTAATTGTTTCCTAGATTCATGGATCTTGTCTCTAGTGATAAATACATCTGAAGACAACACATGTTTCATGATATAAGGGAACTAGATTGAAGGGACATATGTCCCATGAACCTAAATGCATCTTGTAATACCACTCAAACTTCATCTGACAGTTGGAAGCTTCCATAAAACTTGAATTCAGGCTGACTGTGTGGTTCTGTAGCGAACTGCTAGATTTCGGTGCAAAATTTCCTGTAGATGATGTTTTTTACTTTTCTCCAAAATTGAGAACAAGGTTGGGATGATGTTTTGTCAGTGATTTAAAGACATTATGATGCTTCTCCACACCAAATTTGGGAAAAACCCAGTTCGTATTTTAAAAGTTATGATGAAAATACGATTTCGCAGCGTGCCAGAATTCGCTGCGGAATCTTTGTGTATGTCAGTTTCATAGCGAATTAGTATTTCGCTATGGAAATACTGTATAATTGTGTTTGTATACATGTTTCACACTTTCTTAACCATTTTTAATAGCAGTAAGAGTTCCTTTGACTGCAAAAACTTTGAACACGAGTACTAAGTAATCCATAATCAAAAAGTATGCCATGGGTTAGGTTCTTTATTAGTTTCAAAATTTCAAAATTGAGATTTAGCTCAGTATAATACTAATTAACATCAGCTTGTGCCAACATGTCTATATTCCTTTAATTTTTTCATTGACAACACTGGTGTTGATGTTGGTTGCCCGACGCTGCAAACGTGCATGACGTTGCGAAAGTGCCATGATGTTGCGAAATGAGCAAATTTGATAATACAAATTTATGTGCTAACATTGGGAAACCAAAGACGACTTGGACCCCGAAGGGCTAGTAGAAAAGGATCGCGCTTCTCGTACCACTTCAATAGTAGGGCACAAACTCATTAGGTGATATCCTTTGCAAAGTTTACAAAGGAACTTGGGCTTACGTCCTATATGTCTAGGCTTCTCAATCGTATCAATGCCCCCAGCATGACTTGCAGTGTCTGGTGACATGCTCCCAGCATGACTCACAGAGGCTAGTAGCAGATCTCCAACATGATTTGCAAAGGTTGGTGATGTTTGTCCAATGTGACTAGCAGTGACTATAGTTGTGCCCCCAGCATGACTTGCATCGGTTGGTTGCTTGCCCCCAGCATGACTTGCAGCGGATGGTTTCTTGCCTCCAACATGACTTGCAAAGGCTGGTGACAGGTCTCCAACATGACTAGCAAAGGTTGGTTTCAGGTCTCCAACATGACTTGCATAGTTTGGTGATAGGTCTCCAACATGACTTGCAGAGGTTGGTGACTTAATGCCAGTATGACTTGTAGTGACTGGACATGTGCTTTCAACATGACTTGCAATGCTTGGTTGTGGCATCTGATATCGTGGTCCCGAGAAAGGATGGTTTTGAGAGATTGTGGGCCAAAAAGGGTTATGGTATACACCATGGCCCAACCTGGTAGGATAGTATCCTCCTCCCAACTAATTCATAAAAGGTTGTAAGGGCATCATTACCGAGGAAGCCGCTTGCAAAGAGAAAGTGACATGACAAGGGTTACTCATGTGACGATATATGTTGCCCCTGGATGAAGGAACTCCATGCAAGGGGTTTCCCGTACTATAAAATTGACTCCCCCCAAATGGAACACCAGAAGATAGAAGGAGGTTCACCATGAGGAAACCGTTCGTAAGAACTAGCATAGCGGAAGAAGGATAGATGGACGGGATGTAAGAAGTAGAAGGATAGCCCATTTGAGCACTTACTACTGGAAAGGTGAAGCTAGGATTGGGTCCAAAGGAAGGAGGATTCCAACCTCCTACCATAGGATTTGGTTGAGGGATATGACCCCCACCAAATGAAAAGGGAGAATAAGGAGGCATCGTGCCCCCAGACCCAAAACTAGGATTCACATAAGACGAGGAGACAAAGGATGACAAGTGAGAAGTCAATTCTGTCATACCAAAAGAGAAATGATCAGAGGCCCAAGGCACTGGCTGAGTACTATGATTCGGCATACCACTTGGAAATACAAAAGGATTCATCCCCATGGACTTAGAAAAGACCATGGGTTGGGTAGCGCTAATTGAGGGAGTCATAGGGGCTCCACCAACCATAGTAGTCAAAACTCACGACACAATACAAAATTCTAAGTCCAACTAATAATCAAATAGCACACTCTGAAATAAAATTAAAAGCCAATGCACACAAACAAGATATAATGGGTAAAAAGGACCTCCCGAACTAAAGTAGGTATGCCTCGCCCAAGAGGGGTATGAGACTCCACAACAATAGAGTGGAGGTATTAGAACCAGTTATAAGGACCCACATAGGCTTCAAATCATAGTCAGTCAGATCCCTCCGGAGAGGAAATCCGCCATAAAGTATGTGTGTTGTTTGAGCCCTATCTGACTCAGGATACCTTCAAAATAACCCATGAAAGCTACCTATGTGTCTACCTATGTCAAGCAACTAGAGTCACCATGATATAACCAATGTGCAGGCGAGCAGTCACAAGCTCAGTCCACCATATGGGTAGGGTAGAAAAGCCTGAAATCTTGAAAGCATTGCCTCTCAAGGAGGTAAAGGCACTAGCAAGACCCCCAAATACGAATAGAACCCCAGAAATATCTCTGATGCTAGGACGGTATTAGAGGGCTATCTCTGCAACCAAATTCATGCGATCTTGTGCTTAACTCTGGTGTGAGTGAAGCCTCCTAACGTCACCAATTACATAATGGGTTTCACCACTCCCTCGTGAGACACATACGTTCAGTTTTATGGCCTTGGAAAATTTTACTCACAAAATCTTATTCCAAGGCCATATGTACTATACTTATTTGTGCACCCTGAAAAATAAAATCGTTTCTAATCAATTTTAATTATTCAGCGTTAATTTTAATGGCTTCTGCATACTCAAGAGGTGTGATCGTGAAACTGATAGTATGACGAGTCAGCATGAAAGAAGCATATATAAAAACACTGCTAATGAGTAGACTTGATTTTCAAATATATTGTATGATTCTAAATGATGCTTCCAAAATGCAATCTCTACAATTTCAATGAAGTGCAGTCTTTCCTAACATGCCAAAACTAATGTAAGGCATCCAAAAGTGCAAATTCCATAAGTAAAATGCAAGAAAGCAATTTTTTTATTTTTTTCAGTATAATGGAATGAAAATGAAAGGACTAAGTAAAGAACCTCTCAGAAAGGCCCTACTGCAAGCATCAAGAGACAAGCCAAGCAGGACACCAAGAAGTACCCAGACCCAAAATGCAAGAGCAACAAAATAAGGACAAAGAGTTTGCTCAAGAATTCACCAATAAAGCGGCTTCCTATCACTCTGTAGGAACTTAACAACCAGAATAGGGACCCAAGAAGTCTCAGCAACCATCAAACACCAAACTCAGCCAAAAATACTAAATAGATAGTGTACGTGCTCTAAAGGAAGACAACTCGCATATGTGCGCGCCCTAAAGGAAGATAGATCGCGTATGTACACGCCTTGTCAAGGGAAATCCCACGTATGCCAAGGAAGACATTGTTTGGGCAAGGGTTAAGCCAAGAAACTTAGATATAATGCAAAATATAGATTTTCAAGAAACAAGCAACAGAGAAACTCAGGCAAACAGAGAGAAAATAAAGGAGAAAAAACACCCAATACCCCAAAAAGGAGATCTCCCCAATGGAGTCGCCAATTCTGTTATGAGGAAAATCTCTCTATGGCTAGGGGAAAACCACAACAGATGGAATGAAACCCTAAAATCAACTCTAATATCAAGTATGCTATATAAATGAAATGCTAACAAGAGAAGCCTAGAATCCTACCTCGTTTGAACATCCTAAGAAGACCATTGTTGAGCACACGACCCAAAGCTTTATACCTACAACTTGTCTTCAACAATAAAGATACGCAAGCATGTGGTAATGATATATAATGTTAGCATATAAATTAGCATAGTCCATTAACATACATAACAAATACGCCCATGGAAAGTAATACAAATATTTGCAAGATATCAATTGGATGAGAAAAGAGTATTTCTATTAATGTAATCAACAGAAGTACATAGGTGATAAACTTTTGTAACAACACATATCGGAACCAAGAAACTAAGTCCCTCCAGCTGGGCCTCCACCACCTCAATCCTCCACAAAGGCAGACTCACAAATAAGATTCAATGATGTTCTCCACTACAAGATAGGAAGAGATTGGGGGTTTAACATAAGAAGTTTAGACTTTCAAGGACAAAGGGATGCAGACTCAATTGAGGTGAAATTTCTCCAGAGTGTCTTTGCTCTCAATCCTCTATTGAATTGTTGAATACTTTCAAGGCTTATATATGGCTCAATTTATATCCTCCAAATGGAATTGAAGGGTCGATTTGGAGCATTTCCAGTATATGGAAGGTCAAGGATCATGGATCTCGTGACATGGCATGGAAACCCGATGTAATTTTATTTTTTTGAGCACCAAACCTAATGTATGTGGGTTGTAATGGAGCAACCCACGTACGTACGTGTGTTGCATAACTGGGAGGTCGCTTACATGTATAAAAATGAGTAAGTTAAGCTCTTGAGTGATAGAGAAAAGGGGAATGAAGTCTGCAGAGGGAAATGGAAGGCCATCATAGCAAGATGCATGGAATGTGGCAAAATTTTCTATAACACTTGTGTTCAACCTTTACATGTTGACATTCCAAACAATTGGCAATGTATTCAACAATGTCTTGCTTCATTTTTGGCCAATAGTACAACTACCTTACTGTTGTTACCATTTCCTGATAGCCAAGATGACTTACATAAGGTATCCTATGGAATCCATCCATGATCAAATGCCTCAACTCTACTGAGTCTTGTACATACAACCTATTGTTATACAACAATAGTCCATTAGTTGTAAGCTAATACCCTTCATACTTTTTCTTGATGGGTTC
>JZKD02S1672855.1:706099-717468 GCA_000966675.3 Picea glauca | reverse complement strand
TTACCCTCTGTAATTTCATTTCACTCTCAAAGTTTGCAAGGGCTTCATAATAAAATCAGACTGCACAGGTTTATTGACTATTTTGATAGGGGGAGTTGCTGTTGAAATGACACATCTTTACAGGTGGTTTTCGTTGCTCAGGGGGAGTATGGTTGTTTCTTTTTCCATAGATGTCAAAAGGGGGGGAAGAGATTTAAATTTTGCCATCAATGCCAAAGGGGTAGTTTGTTGGTCAGCTTGCATGGGGCTTGTTTGCACAAGGCTTTGTTTTGTCATTAATGTCAAACTTAAATCCATAAGACCGAGAGAATCAGTTGCACGATGGTTAGCTGAGAGTTCCTTCAGAACTCGGGAATTCAGAAAGGAAGGAGTGTGCAGTAGAAGAGAACAAATCTCGGGTGTTACATCCGAGCGCGGGGCCCAACCGTCGTCAGATCTAGGAGAACTTGCACGTTCTTTAAAGTGCAAGGTGAAGCAGGCTTATAAAATCCTGAAAGCAGGAGGACCGTCCATCTTCGAGCAGGACACGTGGTCACAGATCAGCTTTTCGCTGACTGGAAAGTCAAAGAAAGGAGGTGCTCCAACCTCTGATATTGTGATACGCGAAATCGAGAAACGCAAAGTCCCGATGAGATTAGGACCATCTGATCACGAAAGGCCATGGGTTGTCGATCGGAGAAAAGAGGATATTGGGGATCGGGACTTGGAGTGTCGAAACACTTCATCACAGGAACATCAAAATGTCGAAATGCAAAATGTTGAAATGTCGAAATGCGGAACGCCGAAATGCCGAAATGCGAAACTCCGAAATGTCGAAATGCGAAATGCATTTTTTGCATAGGCAGTGGTTATCGCCGATGGTCATGTGAGAGGGAAGAGCTAGCATGAAGCTACGCTCCATTTCGAGAATCGCAACTTGGAGTGTTGAGACCCTTCGACACAGTATTGTCGAAATGCGAAATGTGAAACGCATTTTTATTAGCCTATGGTCACATCCAATGGGCATATGGTTTAGCACAAGTGTCTTGCCGAAGCACTCGAGGGTTATTCTATGCTGAAAAGTCAAAAAAAACGTATGTTCATCGAACGGTGCTGATTAAATATTTAAACTGATCATGTGGATATTGTTCTTCTTGATGCCTTGGCCAATGATGATCACTGTAAGGTAGTTATTCAGTTATTGTAACTGAATCTTCGAAGCCTGAGGATTCTAGTGTACACTTTGAATGTACAGGGTAAATACGAGTGAAATTGTGTGTGATAGTAGGGGAATAATGGTAGAGCCGAAGCTCTGAAAAAAAAACACAGAGGAGAAAATTAAAATTCATTTATATAAATTAAGATGAACTAAAATAAAATTATATAGGGACAGTGAGAAGAAATGATGAAGAGAGAACAAAGATTAAGGAGAGAAGACATATGCACAGATTGAAAAATCTAAGTGGTTTGGTCAAGAATGGATTCTAATATGAATATATAAACAGAGAGAATTTGAATGCTTAATCTTTGACAAAGAAGATAAAGAGTTGGTTTGCAGGTTCTTAGTGACAGAGAAGGATTCCAATGTGGTAGGGAGGAGCAAGGGGAGACTGTAAAAGTCTCATGTACAAGTTGGTGCTTGCACATTTGGGAGTTGTAGCTTCCATTCAATAGGTGCTGAAGAAACAGAGGTAGTAGCCTCATTTAGGTTGTAGCTCAGATAAAATAAGAAAGTAAAGAAAAGTTGGAGCTTGTATTTCATTCATAAAAAGAAGAGGTTTTTCCCTTTTGGGTTTCCTCATGAAAACATATGTGTCATTGTCTATTTATGTTAGTGCATATTAATTGATCTGAATGATTTATAGCAAGACATATAGTAAAAGGCATAATCTGTGTTCATTGAGTAATCTGTTTTAAAGAAAAAAAAGAAATTTTATCTAACTGATTCACCCCCCCCCCCTCTCAGTTAGGCTATCATGTTCAACACCTCCTTTCTTGCCACTCAACTTGACGTCTTTCCATGCCACTTCCTCTTGTCCTTTTTCCTTGAAGAGGATTCCCCTGATACACCTGCTTTCCCTGCTTCAATATATGTCGCTTGAACAAAAACCTCATCAAGGTTAGTTGGTCCAAACATGAATAGAATGTTTCTAATGTGTGCAGGTAAACCTCCTATATACTGCATAAGGGTTTCTTGGGTATGTAAAGGGATATCTAACATCAATGCCATTTTTCGAAAGCCATCTGTATACTCTTGCACTATTTGTCCTTTTCTTAGTTTTAAAGTTTTCCATTCAATTAACGTTTTTTCTTTATAACCCAAAGGATAGAATTGTTTCATAAGTGCAGAAATGAAACTTTGCCATGATGGAAATACATTACCCACTTGTTGTGTTTTGTTTTGCAACTTACTTTTCCACCAGATGAGAGTTGTGCCTGCAAGTCTCAAAGATGCCAACTTGATTTGTGTGGCCTCATCCTTGATCTGTTGCACACTGCAATAGACCTCCATCTGTCTGACCCAATTGTCAAGTTTCTCTACATTAACTTCACCATCATATATGGGTAACTCAAATTTAACATCAAGTTTTAATAATGGAATTTCATTTTTATGTTTCTGAACATGTTTCTTTACATTGGATTTAGAAGTTGAACTTGAAGAAGAAGGAGAAGACGGAGGTGATGATGGAGGTGAAGGAGGACTCTGAGGAGGATCCTCTCCCTCTTCATTTTTTCCCTTTGAAGATTCACCCAAAATTGGTCTCTTTCGTTTCAATTAATCCTCGTACAAAACTTTCATCATCTCCGACATAGCAAAGAAAGTTTTTCGAAACTCTTTCTCGTCCTGAGAAATCCCCTCTTTCAATGCCATATTCTCACTATGAGAAGTCTTTTTTCTCAATCCAATCAATAGATTCTCCTCAACAAGCTCGCCTTCACCACGAAGTAGCTTTTCCCTGGTTAACATGCAAAACTCAAATCCAAACGTCAACTAGCTCGGATACCACTTGATCCGAAAATATCTTTTACACGACTATGGTTGAGTTATTATGCATGTATTGATTAACCAATTAGGAAAATTAATGAAAAAGGAAGAAGATATGAGAAGTTAACACGGCCATATAAACATGTACAATCATGCCTCTTCTTGGGATGCAACTACCAACAACGGTCATCATCATGCCCCTCTTTCATCCAATGCTTGCAAGAGGGCTTCTCTTCCTTTCTTGCCACTCAACTTGACTTCTTGCCATGCCACTTACTCTTGTCCTCTTTCCTTGAAGAGGATTCCCCTGATACACCTGCTTTCCCTACTTCAATATATATCGCTTGAACAAAAACCTCATCAAGGTTAGTTGGTCCAAACATGAATACAGTGTTTCTAATGTGTGCAGGTAAACCTCCTATATACTTCATAAGGGTTTCTTGGGTATGTAAAGGGATATCTAACATCAATGCCATTTTTCGAAAGCCATTTGTATACTCTTGCACTGTTTGTCATTTTCTTAGTTTTAAAGCTTGCCATTCAATTAATGTTTTTTCTTTATAACCCAAAGGATAGAATTGTTTCCTAAGTGCAGAAATGAAACTTTGCCATGATGGAAATACATTACCCACTTGTTGTGTTATGTTTTTCAACTTACTTTGCCACCAGATCAGAGCTATGCATGCAAGTCTCAAAGATGTCAACTTGATTTTGTGGCCTCATCCTTGATATGTTGCACACTGCAATAGACCTCCATCTGTCTAACCCAATTGTCAAGTTTCTCTGCATTAACTTCACCATCATATATGGGTAACTCAAATTTAACATCAAGTTTTAATAATGGCATTTCATTTTTATGTTTATGAACATGTTTCTTTGCATTGGATTTAGAACTTGAACTTGAAGAAGAAGGAGGTGATGATGGAGGTGAAGGAGGAATCTGAGGAGGATCCTCTCCCTCTTCACTTCTACCCTTTGAAGATTCACCCAAAACTGGTCTCTTTTGTTTCAAGTAATCCTCGTACAAAACTTTCATCATCTCCGACATAGCAAAGAAAGTTTTTTGAAACTCTTTCTCATCTTGAGAAAGCCCCTCTTCTGATGCCATCTTCTCACTGTGAGAAGTTTTTTTTCTCAATCCAATCAATGGATTCTCCTCAACAAGCTCGCCTTCACCACAAAGTAGTTTTTCTCTGGTTAACATGCAAAACTCAAATCCAAACATCAACTAGCTTTGATACCACTTGATCTGAAAAGATCTTTTATACGACTATGGTTGAGTTATTATGCATGTATTGATTAACCAATTAGGAAGCTTAATGAAAGAGGAAGAAGATATGAGAAGTTAACACGGCCATATAAACATGTACAATTAGGCCTTTTTGAGCCCTATCAGGCTCCTGGATCCGATTCTAGATCAGTATGATTGTGGAAATCTACTAAGGAAAAGTTGTATCCTTGCTTTCTCATCCATGAGGTAAGGAACGTACCTCAACAATTCCAAGAATCACTTGGCATATGCATCCATGATAAGTTGCCTCAACTTATTTCCATGGAACTCTTTGATCTTCCCATCAAAGTACTTCTCTGATAGGTAAGTCTTCCTGAAATACTTCTCAAACCATTTCGAGGTCAACTTTCTCTCTTTTAATCCTTTGACTTCCTTTAGAAACTCCCACCATATGCAAGCTCCTCCATTCAGATTGAAAATAACAATCTTCACTTTTGTATTTTTCGAGTAATTATGTACCCAAAAATACTTCTTCGGTCCCAAAATCCAAGCCTCGGCTTCTTCTCCCTTCTTCATTCTTCCATCAAAGGTAGGTGGCTTAGCCTTCTTAAATTATTCAATCAAAGAACTTTGTGAATGTCTCTTTTTCTTCTTCCTAGGAACACTTGATCCAGTGTCATTGTTGGACTGCTCCTTGGAAGTAGACTTCCTACTTGATGACTCTGTGGAAATGCTTCCACCATATACTACTTTCCTTGCATCTCGATGCCTCTTTTTAGAAGAACTCCTTCCCACATTGTTATGTCTTAGTCCATGTTTTTGGGCATCCGAAGGGGTTTTCAATCTCCTCGATTCCTACAATTATGCATTACTAGTGGTTGTACCTTGTTGTAGGTGCTTCTGAATCTCTAACAAACTATGCAGTAGAACTAGTAGGACTTTTGAAGATGGGCCCACCTAGAGGTTAGGCCCAAGCAGATGTTTGTTAGGTTATCTATAACAAACATCTCTTTAGGTGCCCATATTCACAAGGGTACTTGCACCTTGGTTGATTGTTGCGGGAGGAACAAGGTGGCCGATGCACTCTTCTACTAAGTGCATCAGCCACTTTGTTCTCTTTCCCTTTGATATGCTTTATATCAAATTCATATTCATCGAGAAATTCTAACCACCTACTTTTCCTGGAATTTAAAGTTGGTTGTCCAAATAAATATTTAAGACCATTATGGTTTGTCCTGAACTCGGACCTTTTATTTTCAAGGCATGCACTATGGCTGCCAACTCCAAATCATGAGTAGCATAGTGCCTTTCAAGTTCCTTCAACTTCCTTGATTCATAGCATACAACATACCCGTTTTGATTGAGGACTCCACCAAGCCCTTCTTTACATGCATCAATGCATACAATGATCTTCATTTGGATCAACAATCCTTAGTATTTGAGCACTTTTTAATAATTGCTTCAAGTGTTGGAAACTCTTTTCACAATCCAATGTCCACTGAAACTTCACCCCCTTCTTTTGCAAGGAAGTGATCGGGTGTGCAATCTTTGAGAATCCTTCACTAAATCTTTTATAATATCCTGCAAGGCCCATGAATGATCTGACCTCTTTGGTGTTGACCATCCTCTAATGGCCTCAATCTTTTCAGGATATACTACTATCCCTTCCTCTGAAATGATATGCCCCAAATAATGAATTTGCTTATGATAAAATGAGCACTTGCTCAATTTGGCATACAATTGATATTCCCTTAATACATGTAATACCATCCTCAAGTGTTTTTCATGCACTTCCTCTGACTTAGAATATATAAGAATGTCATCTAAAAATACAATGACAAACTTATCTAAGTATTCTCTGAAAATACCATTCATTAAACACATGAAGACAGCTGGTGCATTTGATAACCTAAATGGAACCATTGTGAACTCATAATGACCATACCTTGTTCTGAAAGCAGTCTTGTTGATGTCTTCTTTAATTCTTACCTGGTGATAACCTGACCTGAGATCAACCTTGGAGAATATTTTTGCATCTTTCAACCGATCAAAGAGGTCATCGATCCTTGGCAAAGGATACGTATTCTTCACATTTACCTTGTTAACTACCTGAAGTCAATGCAAAGTGTCAATGTTCCATCCTTTTTCTTCAAAAATAATACTGGGGCACCCCAAGGTGACAAACTTGGGCGTATATACCCCTTCTTCAGAAAATATTCAAGCTGCATTTGCAATTCCTTCAATTCTGGTGTACTGATCTTGTAAGGGGTCTTGGATACTAGGGTTGCACCAGGCATCAGTTTGATGGAGAAATCAATATATCTTTTAGGAGGTAAACCCAATATTTCTTTAAATAAATCTTCAAACTCTTTTACGATTGCATAATCTTCAATATTTGGCACCTTATATTTAGGTGTCTCTTCCATATGTGCTGTAAATATTTGACACCCTTCTCTGTAACTTTTCTTCAGTTGTAATGTTGAAATTTCTCTGACAGTTATTGCTCTTGGAATTCTCAGTATTGTCCTTAGGTTCCCTTCCTCATCCTAGCAAGTAAATGCATTATCATAACAGTCTAGGATGGCATGGCATTGGTCCAACCATTCCATACCAATAAGACAGTCATAGGAACCTAAAGGTAAGATGTTCAAATCTACCCCGGTGCTCAGTCCATTCATGTCCATTGGACATGCCTTAAACATCTCATTAATTTTTCTTTTAGCTCCAGTAGTCAGCTGCACCAACCAAGATTTGTCATGCTTTCTTCTTGGCAAATGCAATTTTCCCACCATATTAGGATCTATATAACTATGACTATCTCCTTAATCAATTAAAATAGCAATGGTTTGGTTGTTGATCTTACCTTCCACTTCAATCATACGTGACCGGAACTCAACTTACTTGTTGTCCAAGGTTGCATAGATCCTAGGTACATTTCTACCCATGTCCTCCAATGTATCATCTTGATGTACATTGTGAACAGTCCTCACTTTTTCACCTCTGCGAGAACAATCTCTAAACATATGATCTCCCCCACAACCCCAACAATGAATAGGTGGTTACCTTGGCCTCCTCCCTGTCTCAATCATTATGGTTTCTATAGAAGTTGGTTGTCCCTGGGGATTATTTTTTAAGAATGGTGGCTTAGTCCCCTTCTTCCTCTGTTCCATATTGTTTTTCTTCTTGTCTTCCCAAGATTTTTGGAAAGTTGGCCTTCATTTATGTTGATCATAAAGGCATTTAGCTCGCCTTATGGTCTCCTTGAATGTTTTGGGATCATCATATCATATCTTATCACCGATGAATGATGGTATCCCACTCAAATACCTCTGAATCTTAACTGGCTCTTCCTTGATGAAAGAAACATCCTTTAGCAGTTCTAAAAATCTTATTTCATATTCATCTATGGTCATACTCCCAAGCTTGAGTTCAAAGAACTCCTTCATTTTCTTGTCATAGTATCTCTTAGTCAAGTATTTCTTTTGAAAATACCCCTTGAATTCCTTCCAAGTAACATTTTTCTCATTAATGTGTTACACCTGCAAAAATTGTTCCCACCACATGGATGCCTTTCCCTTGAGCTGATAGATGGAAATTCTTCCTTCTACGTGTGAAGAATAATTATGCAATTTAAAATACTTTATCATGCCTAGAAACCATGTCTTTGCATCTTCATCCTTCTCGTGCTCGCCATCAAATGTAGGAGGCTTGATTTTGTTCATTTCTCCGTGTAGCTCATCCACCCCAGACCTCCTCTTATGATTCCTGACATGGGATGGACTTGAACTACTATGTGTTCTCCTAGTGGAATGCCCTGGGGAGTGATGGTGATGTTTGCCAACACTTCTTGTTCTTCTCCTCTCATCATGAGACCTGTGACTTCCTGATTTGCTTGAGTCATTCTCCTTATCCATCTTCTTTTCTATTCTACCCAAGCTTTGCATTAACTTTATGTTGAAGTCCTCCTGCTGCTCCTTGGCTTTCATAAGACTCTCATTATCAACTTTATAACTTTGGACATCTTTCTGTAAACTTTTAATGGTCTCCACCAAGTTTATGTTTTCTTCCTTTCCTTCTCCATGACCATTTGACTTTGTACCTTCATAACCCATATTGACATGCATCCCTCTGATCTCATCATCTTGGTTGTAATCCCCCTATGTATCTTCCATCCCTCTGAATTCTGTGTTGATCATGTTCTTATCTAATTGTTATTAACTCTGCAAAATGTGTAGCCAACAGAACGTGTTAGGCTAATTGATTTATCAATTTCATGAAATTATGAACAATTTCTTCTAATTTCTTGAAAAAATTGGTTGCCCAAATCAATTTTCTGGGTGAATAATTCTATTCTATTGTCCAAGATCTTTTCAACGCCTACTTCCATGCTCAATTATGAGTCTTGAGCAGAAAGTTATGGTTATTTTAAAATTGTCCTTTCTATGAGGGCAATCCTTGTACAGGTGATCTTCTTCGGGAGTCGAATTAACTCTTGGACCCGTTTTGGATCCTCTCTTAAGGTTCACAGGCCTATTTGATTTTCCCTCAAATGCAGGCCCGTACAATTCAGAAACCTGCAGGCTCCTTCTTTAAACCCCTTTCTATCTTAAAAAAATCAAATTTTGGGCACTAAGCCCTTTACTTCGACCCAAAACTCATGTGACTACAGGCTAGAACCAGGTGCTTACCTAAATGGTGCTTATCTGGAGCTTCAGGACTCTGTCACTCCAGAACTTCGGGCTTCGGAGGTTTCTCCCTCTACACACTCCAAATCCCTCGAATGTCGAATTGGCAAACTCTCGAACGGGCGCTTCTCTGAAGCTTCAGGAATCTGGCGCTCTAAAGCTTCGAGCTTCGGAGATTTCTCCTTTAACACACTCCAAATCCTCGAATTTCGAATTGGTGAACTACCCAACAGGCGCTTCTTCGGAGATTTTGGACTTCGACGCTTTGGAGCTTTGGGCTCCATAGGTTTCTCCCTTAACACACTCCAAATCCTCTGAATGTCGAATTAACGAACTCTTGAATGGACGCTTCTCTGAATTTTAGGGACTCTAGCACTCTGGAGTTTCGGGCTTCAGAGGTTTCTCCCTTAACACACTTCAAATTCCTTGAATTTCAAATTGGCGAACTCCCGAATGGGTGCTTCTCCGGAGCTTCGGGCTTCGGAAGATTTTCCAACACAACACAACACTCCCCCCGGACGCCGAAGCGGGGAACCCACGAAGGGTTCAGGAATCAACGGTCCATGCTCTTTTTCATGATCAACGGTCCAAAGGAGCTCTGGGGATCTGGGATTCGGGACCTTTCTCCGCTCCAAAACACAACACCTCTGAACTATCGAACGTCGAACCAGCGATCTACGACTCACACTCCTCCAACAACCAACGACTGGGATCCCCTCTGAAACTCCGAGCTTCGGGAGTTTTGAGGCTCCAATGCACATTGCCTCCCGAATTGTCGAACATCGAACTGGCGATGGGTTGAGATCTATGGTTCACGTGTCCCTGTCAACGGACGGCCTGGATTGACTCCGAGCTTTAGGACTTTTCACGCATAACACCTTCCACCCATAATCCTCTGGAGATTCGAATCTCCGGACACTCGAAAATTTGCAAACACGTGTACCCAACAACGAACGGTCCTAATTGACTTCAGACTTTGGGACTTCGGGGAATTCTTCCCTTTTGCACAACAATGACCCACTTCTCCCGGAGTGTCGAATCTCTGAACTGTGAGATCTATGGCTCACATTTGCTTGTGCGCAGATCCAATGGTTGGGATCTGATCTTCTCCGCGATGCTCCTCCTCTAGTCTAGGGTTTGATCCAATGACCCAAATTTGTTCCCCAGCCAATCCAATGGTCAAGAACTCCTCCTGGTGATCTATGACTAATCCATGGGATCAAAATATGCTCAAAAATCAAAGTGTTCGTAATTGCTTCAAAACGGACATGTGCGTAGGTCTCATCCTCACGATCCCAACGCAACTTGAACAGGTTCAAACGGACATCGTATGAGTGAGATATCGCGTTTTTTCCGCTTTGCCAAACATGCAAAAATTTGTTGACTATACAATTCGTACAGTTCTAACGTGGCATGTTCGTACTGCTGACATAGCAGATGATTGTACTGACATGAGGTAGGGTGACATGGACTGCTAACTATGTAGAGGTGTCGACATGGCATGGTCATATTGTTGACGTGGCATGTCCGTATTGGACACATGGTAGAGGTTGATGTGGCAGCTGAGTTGGACTTGTCAGATGGCGACACATGTCAGTTTTTGAGCTGGAAGTTGATTACGTGGCAGATTGTGGACCAATAGAATGGTGCCACATGGCACCCCCTCCAAGGTATAAAAATGGGTTTGTGTTCGCAGGGGTTGGAACCCGCGACCTCTGGGGGACACGTCGACAACTTGGCAAAGTCGGGCTACCAACCCACCTGCACGGTAGTTCTTACTACTATATGGTTTGGTAAATGTTTAAAGTTTGTTATATGGTATGTTTGGCGGGGTCCAGGTCTGGGCTTAGCCCCAGCCCCTGGTTCTATGATTTTCTTCTACCATATGACCATTTCACACTACAAGCTTTACGCACGGGGTTTTTAAAACTCATCTCCAAATGGTCAAGTACCATGTGCCCAGGACACTTAGCAATATCTCATTCAACCGTACAATGGGTGTCGGATTTAGTGCCTAGGCCTTGGACACCTGGGATGCATGCGACCAACACCTCCGCCCTTGGGGGCACTAATCGCGCTAACGGTGCGACATAATGCCCAATTTTGCAGGAAGGCGTGTGTGCTAGTTTTTGGCATGAAAAACGCCCGTGAGCCAGGTTCAGTCAATCTGGGTGCATTTTGGCGAACAA
This sequence comes from Picea glauca, assembly GCA_000966675.3. Lineage (NCBI taxonomy): Eukaryota > Viridiplantae > Streptophyta > Pinopsida > Pinales > Pinaceae > Picea > Picea glauca. The sequence goes on along the minus strand of JZKD02S1672855.1, from coordinate 706,398 downwards.
AGACAACAAGAATCGGGAGAAACTTCCAGGGAGTGATTCCAACTCATTTTTTGGCCAAACCAGGTGCAGGAAGAGCCCAACTAGGGGTTTTTCGATGTTATGGAGCCATTGAAGCCATCCATTTCTCATTATGAGCATTGTAAAGCACTGATTTTGACACTTTGAGAAGTAATGAAAAAGATCCATTGGAAGCTGGACTAGGAGATCTAGCCCAAGAGAGGGGTAAACTCTTTTATCATTTTGTTGTGTTAATGTGTGTATTATGATGGTTGTTTATGACTATTTATGTTGCTCATGAT
>JZKD02S1672855.1:653065-669915 GCA_000966675.3 Picea glauca | reverse complement strand
ATAAGAGGGTTATAATGATCAAATATGACACATACCATGATACCTTGGACCAATTACCTCATGGAGCAAGAGTCCTCTTCGATGCAAGTCCAAGCCGGTGGTGATGGAAGCTGCTACTGCTGCCAGGACAAATCTAGCGAAGAAGAAAAAGATGGGCCCTCCAGGGCCATGCTCAAGTCAATCCCGCTCTTGGTACTCCATGTCTAGGACCTGTGGGCCTCGAGACATGATCTCCTAGTTATCCCTAGATATCGGGGATAACAAAGCCTAGCACATCTTGTTTCAAAATGCTCAATAAGTTTATGAAGGTGGAAAGATCACACATTTGGTTTCAATGAGGCTTATGACTTGAGCTATTTAAACCACTTTCCTATGTGTAACAAACCAGGTAAATAAAACCTTTGATCAATGAAATAAGATAAGTGATATGGTATGGAAGAATTGTGGAACAAAAATTGATAAATTCACCAAAGAGCAACATGTTCTTTAATGCATTTTACTCAGTAGAAAATGAATCATTACTCGGAAACCCTTTCCAAATAAGATTCAAAGGACTTAAACATTTTTGTGGAAAATATTGCAATATATCCTATAAAGAAACCTTCTCAAGACAGATTTGCAGTCATGTATCATACACCAACAAAATATGTTCAAGATGAAGTAAAAGAGATGATAAACAGATAATAGAAACACACACTAACCATTGGCTTCATAAGCAACTAATATCTTTACATAAGAAAATATAAGCAAAAATTAGCTCTTGAAAGTTTTACAATGAAAGCCAAAATAGGGATCTCCTCTCTCTAATCCAAAATGGATCCATGAACCAAAATGGGTCCAAGAAGGCCTAAAATTAAAAGTGCTCAGAATCGCTTCAAAATGGACGTGTGCGTAGGCCTCGTCGTTATGAACCCAACGCAACTTGAACGGGCTCAAATTGACACCATATGCGAAAGATATCGCGTTCTGTTCGTTTTGTCAAACATGCAAAAATCTTGTTGATTGTACAGTCCGTACAATGTTGACGTGGTAGCTGACCGTTCAGTGATGTGGCAGGCACATTGGCATGTTGACTAGGCAATTGAATGTAATGGTGCCACGTGGCACCCCTCCATTGGTTAGTGTGGCAAAATTGTTTGGACTCCACCGGAGTCGAACCCGTGACCTCTGGTCCAGGCGGAAGTGACTTGTTAGGGCCGGGCTACCAGCCTACCCTCGATGTTCCTTGTAATCTATGGTCTAAATGTATTATTTAATCTTGCTACATTGTATTTTGAGTGGGGAAAAGGGTTGGGGCCTAGCCCCAACCCCTGATGCAAACTTGAATACGATCGATTCCATGTTACCCTGCACTATATATTGTTTGGCATGCGGATTTGTGGGGTTAGCGCCCGGTTGGTCGAGCTAGCCCGTCGACCAAGGCGCGTAACCAGGGGCTACGACCAGGAGCGAGTCGAAGTTTGGGCATGTGGAGCATAAGGGTTGGGCCATATGGCCAAGCCACATAACCAGGGCCACTGCTTGGCCACATGACCGGGGGCCAGTGCTTGGCCACATGGAGGGTGCGCATGTGACCAAGAGCCTGAGGATCGGGGGTTGTGCCCTATTTTGGCCCAAAAGTGGGTTTTTAAACTTTATTATATGATTTTTAGTGATTTTCAGCTAGTTTTGAGAGATTTTGGCCATTATTGGATGATCTGGAGCTCTTTTTTAGGCCAGATCTTGGGGGGAAGTTGGGATTTTGTTGCCAACTTCAAGCCTATATAAACCAGAGGTTCTTAGCAGCCTAAGGGAGGTTGATAACATGAGAAATGCTGAAGAATTGTAAAGCCAAAGCCATTTTTATGCAGGGAAGCCATTGAGGAGAGCAACTTTGCGGGCCATTTCCGGGAGCTTCGTTCATCCGTTTTCAGTGTCGTCAGTTGTGTTGGGTTTTTGATAACTAGCATAACATATAAAAATCATTTTGTAATCCATTTGGCACTTTTATGATGTACTTTTGAAGCTTTGAAGAGAAATAAGAAAGCCTCACCCACTTAGACAAAGGCTCGAAGACGTAGGCGATATTGCCAAAATCTATAAACAACTTTTGTTGTTATGGTTTGTTGATTCTTGTGCTTATTTCTAGATCTGTATATTTCATTATGGTTTCCATGTTACATCTTTAATTCTTCCTCTTTCATCAATTTCTTAAATGGTTAATGAACTCATGTTTTAAAACTCAACCATAGTCTTTAAAAGATCTTTTTTGGATCACTCTCCCTCACTCTTTTCATTCTTATATTTTATAAATATATTAAATTCTTCTAAATATCCAAGAAAAATGGATCTCAATATCCAATAAAAATGGATCCAAAAACCTCCATCCCAAATTCGAAATGATGAGGTGGCTAGGCAATTTTTAGGAAAAATAAACTGTCAAAATTCTGGAAACATGATGCTCAGAGATCCACCTGTTTCTCCCAAACCATGACACTTATATAAAATCCGAGAGAGGTTTTTGTAGATGAGTTTGTTAATGATAAAAACCTCTTTCATTTCTAAAAAATAACCTTCTAGATGCCCGAGATCTGTTCCCAAAGATAATGACTAAAACAGGAAAATTCCTGAATTTCTGAATCTGAAAAATGAGTTGTAAGATTCATTCGAATCTCCCAAACCATGACACATGTGTAAAAAATTAAAGAGGTTTTTGTAGATGAGCTTATTATTGAGAAAATTCTCTTTCAGTTTACTGATATTGATCACCATATGCTCAAAATCCATGTCAAATGTTGATGACTAAAACAGGAAAATTCCAAAATTTCTGGTAACTTCTTGCTAAAAATTATATCGACGTGATGATGTGTTCCCAAAATATTATCCATCAAGAATTCGACCTTGTTTATTAGGTACCAAGGTGTTTGAAATATATATGAGTCAAAATTTAAAGGATGTGGTATCCCTAAAAAATATGAGTGTTGGATAGTGACAACAAACCCTAATTTCTAGGCAACAGTTTTACACTAGAATGGGTCTTTGACTAATCAAGCTCCACTTCGAAAATGAGTTGTCCTTCCCTCTGATCTTAAGTGATTGATCTCCAAATCACCTCAGCAAGTAAATAGGTTGAATAGGTGGTTGGTCTCATAAGCATCCTCTAAAACCGTGTTTTTCCTAAAAAGAGGTTGTGCTACAGGAACATCTTGTGGCGCCAGCGTACTTTTTCTGCATAGAAAAATTGCAAAAACTTCTTGTAGCGCCCTTTTCAAAATATTAGTTTTAGACTTTAAAACCCCTCATATGACCTTAAGATAGACAAAAAGATACTAAGAAGACATTATTATCTTTATATCAGCAAAATATGAATTTTTAATACCAAAATTTGATCATGAAAATATTAGTGCTAACAAGTGCTTTAATAAAAAAATTAGGGCTCGAATCAACCATTCTCGAAGAGCCAAGGTGTGCCTCTCATTTCGGTATATGTTCACTGTTTATGAACTCTCAACGCATGCAAAGGGTTTCCAGCATTAAAACCAGTGATTTACCAATTCATGAGGTGTTTGTTGAGCACACGACAGATCAGATCATTCAGATCAAATCTCTAGGCATCTCTACCTCTCCTTCGCACCCATTAATCTCACCACCGTCCATTTTTTGGAGATCGTCCAAGAGAAATCGAGCTTAATGGTATTGTATTTGTCCCAAAATCTCCACTTGCCCACGTTTTTTTTTCATAATTTATACTTTATTAGGGTTAAAAAAAAATGGCATGACATGCACTAAAGGACGATTTTAGCTCAGCTTCCAAAACAAATTATTTAAAAATATATATACTTTTTAAGTGATATATAAAGCACTTCATAAAGTATAAGTTTTAAAACTTGGCTTATACAAGACGTGGCTTTTGGAGTGATAAGAAGATTTTACATTAAAATATTGTTTTTTAAAAAAGGGAGGAATTTTGTATTGAGGATTTGATTGAAAAAAAAAAAAAAGTTATTGAAGACTTCACTACTTCGGGGGAGCGCACTTTTCGCTATTTGTAAAAGGTTATAACTCTTGTAAAAAGGGTCAAATTTCTAAAGTTTTGATTGTAACCTTGAAGCTCAAAAGTTGAGAAGATTCCATTGAAATACTCTCAAACTCCATTTCCAACGAGACATTTAAAGGGTCAAGGCCAAGCCCTTAAAAGTGCTCTTTTTGCGTGGATTGTGTACTCTTTCTTTCTAGTGCCTTGTGTCTCTCTTTTGGTGTTTTGTGGGTTATTCACTTACAATCTTGCAATAAGGAAATCTACCATCGTGTCTAAATTAATCAATCTATTCACAGAATCAGAGAAGTTAGATGGACCCAAGAATTACAAATCTTGGAGTCGGCACATGCAGAACACTTTGATCTATAATGAATTATGGCGTGATATTTGTGATGGTGATACTGCTCCAACTAAGCCAATTGACGTTGCTTCTTAAGCTAAATGGCATTTGAAAGATGAAAAATCACTTGCTTTGATGCGCTCTTCTGTAACCGAACACATGTTTGTACATATTGAGATTTCCAAAGATGCATGGTCTGCTTGGAATCTATTCAAGAAGCTTTTTGATACTCCTGTTGCATCTCATAGATTTGATCTACAAATGAAATTACTTAAACAAATATTAGTTGATAATGGTGATGTATTACAATACATTTCAAGGATTAAGAACATTCATCAGGAAATCATCAAGGGCAGTTTTCCTAAACTTGAAGATAGTTTTCTGGTCTCCATTGTGATAAATGGCTTGCCTCAATCTTATAAGAATTTTCTTGAGACTTTGCAAATAACTGATAAGTTATCATCTATGACCTTTGATTCACTTACTGAATTATTGTCTCAACATAGTAAATCATTTGGAAAACAAAAACAATAAGGAGAAGATCTTCTTTTCAATAAAACTGAAAGTTCTAAAGGAAGAGGAAAATCAAATTTTGGAAATTTTCAGAATCAGACTTCTAATCGAGGCCATGGCATAGATCATGGTCAAGGTAGAGGTCGTAGCAATTTTAATCAAAAAAAAATTCAAAGTAATCCTCCCAATAATAATGCACAGTCATGAAGAGGCAGGAATTTCAGTCAAGTGAGATGTAAAAGATGTTTAAAGATGGGACATTATGCATCAAATTGTCTAACAAGCAATGATCAATTGCCAAAATTTAAGCAGACATCAAATTCAAATTCTCAACAATTAGCTCAAGATGCAGAGGATAAAGATTACCAAGATGATCAATATGAATATGTTTTTACAACAGTTCAGTAAGAAGATTCATTTGAAAATGATTAGATATTGGACACGGGAGCTACTCAACATATGACTTATCACAGAGACTATTTTTGAAATTATCAAGATGCTCAACTAAATCCCATCTATTTGGCTGATGATACAACTCATATACCTCAAGGAAAAGGTTCAGTGAAAGTCTTTCTCCCTGGAATTGGTGAAAAATGGATTTCAAATGTTTGGTATGTACCAACTTTTAAGAAAAAATTGTTATCCTTAGTCACAATCTGACAAGTTGGACATCAAATCATCATGCAAGATGGTTTGGTCAATATTAAGTCAGAGAAGGATAACTTGAAAACAATAATGATAGGATATGAAGATGGGAAATTGTTAAGAATGAAGGGAAAAGTTATCGCAAGAAAGCATGATCTTGTAGCAACAGTGAATTCTGAAATGTCTTCATTCAAATTATGGCATTTTCGATTTGGTCACTTAAACTTTGATAGTCTCTTGAAACTTAAGTCCCAAGATTTGGTAAAGGGTTTGCCAACTTTAAAGAGAGAAAATTCTAAGTGTGAAGCTTGTATTTTTGGCAAGAAAAAGCGAGAAGCTTTTCCAACCAGCTCATGGCGAGCAACAAAGTATTTGGAGTTGATTCACAGTGATATATGTGGTCTAATGGAATCTTCTTTCGATGGATGTTGATACTTTATATTGTTCATTGATGACTACACTAGAATGACATGGGTGTACTCTTTAAAAGCAAAGTCTGAAGCTTTTGAAAAGTTTGTAAATTTTCAACATATGGTTGAAAATGCAACAAGAGAAAAGGTTGCATCTTTGAGAACAGATAATGGAGGAGAATTCACTTCAACTGAATTCAATTATTATTGTGGAGACATGGAATTCGGAGGCAACTAAAAAAATCTTATACTCCAAAACAGAATGGAGTTACTGAAAGGATGAATAGAACTCTCATGGGCATGACAAGATCTATGATGCAGTTTAAAGGGTTGAGCACAAAATATTGGGCTGAAGCAGTCCATACTGCCTTTTATCTCAGAAATCGATCACCTACATCAACTTTAGATGGACAAACACCTTATGAAGCTTGGTATGGTTTTAAACCCAAGGTAAATCATCTTAGGGTTTTTGGCTCAACATGTTATGCTTTAGTTCTTAAGGAAAAAAGGACTAAATTAGAAAACTGAAGTATGAAGTGTACCTTCATTGGATACTCTGATGAAAAGAAAGGGTATAGGTTGCTTTCAGATGGAAAATTCATTGTTAATAGAGATGTAATTTTTTATGAAATTGAAAGTAAAAGTTTTGATGAGATTCATCTCCTTAGTAGTTTAGAGAAGAAAAACACTAAGGGTAAAGGCAAGTTGAACAAGTCAAAGCAAACATTTTGGTTTGAAAAAGACTTTGTTTCTTTAGAAGACATCTCTTCATCAAAAATTTCTTCTGATTCATCTGATAATGAAACTACAAAAGAAACTTTTGATACTAAAACTTCAAAAGAATCTTCTCCAACCTTAGATACTTCAAATGAAAGAAGATCCTTAGTTTTTTAAAATCCTCTTTTCAATAATAATGGTGATTCAGATCCACAATCCCCTCAACATAAGAAGCCAAAGTGGGTCGAACAACTTCTCAAAGATGTCCATTCAAATGAAATTAGCAAAACAGGAACTAGGGGATCTTCAAGAGCAGAAGCTAATTATGCTCCTGCTTCCATTGAACCTACTTCTTTTGTTGAAGCATTTGGACATAAATAATGGCAGGAAGCAATGGTTAATGAATATGATTCAGTACTTGCAAATGGGACTTGGAACTTAGTTGATTGTCCACGTGATGTTAAGCCCATCGGTTGTAAATGGGTTTATCGAGTAAATTACAAGCCCAATGGTAAAATTGACAAGTACAGATCAAGACTTGTTGCTAAAGGTTTTTCTTAACACGAAGGAATTGATTATGAAGAAACTTTTGCACCCACAACTGAATGGAATACTATCAGAATGGTTATCAATTTTTCTGCACATAATGGTTGGAAATTACATCAAATGGATGTCAAAAGTGCCTTCTTGAATGGCGATCTAAAGGAAGATATTGTCGTGACTCAACCACAACGATTTGAAGTTAAAGGACAAGAACATAAAGTTTGCAAACTTATGAAGGCTTTATATGGCTTGAAACAAGCTCCTCGAGCTTGGTATGCAAAAATGGATGATTACCTACGAAAGTTGCATTGGATTACTGAGAGGGGGGTGAATCAGTAATAGAGCAATATAATCATTTTTAACCATAAAATGCAAGTGTTATATCAATGTAGCATTATCATCTAATAGTTGCAGAGTAAATAAACAATGAACAAATGAGAAATCATACACATACACAGTACACCAATGTTTTTATATGGAAACGCAAAGCGGGAGAAAACCAGGGACTGTTTTTTCTTATATGTCTTTAAGAATTACATTCATTAGAAGCACCAACTTCCTTTGTTTTCTAGCTGCAACTGGAAGGAGGCTCCAACCCCCTAGTTTCTTAGGCTACAACATGAAGGAATCTTCAACTCCCCAATTCTCTGGCTACAACCAGAAGGAGGCTACAACCCTCTATGTTCTTCGGCTACAACCGGAAGGTGGCTACAACCACTTGTCCTTGCCCCATCCAACCGCCCTGTTGTAGAAGTAGAATGATGGAACCACTATCACACTATCACTGTGAGATATACTGTTGTAAACATGTACCAATCAACCTGTACCAAACAACTTGTAACGACCTGTAATCAACCTGTACCATAAACAAGTGCATCAACCATGCACCAACCTGTACCTCAACATGTACCGTCAACGAGTGCATCAACCATGCACCAAATATGTACCAATCATGCATCAAATAGACATAAACTATGACTCATCAAGATGTACCAACATCATCTACTATACACCTCATGTGTGTGCCAACTCATCAACTACTTGTCTCAACCATGTACCCAACATGTACCTCAACCAAAAGCCCTCATCAATTTCATCATCCAAATCTGATTTGTAACTCTGTAATAGACCTAGTGTATATGATCACATACCTGCAAACCTTCCTTAACTTTAACAACAAGAGACTAGCATTTTCATCACACTTTACTTTAGTCTCACATGACTAATTTTGGATTAGTCAATAACCCTAACTTGAAATAATCATAACTATGTACCTGTAATGGATAAAGATCTGAAAATAGTACACAATGTTCTTCAATGTCTTTTATGCAATTCCTCCAGTTTTCACTACTTGGAACCTCTCAGAAAAGGAGTTATAGCAAAAATGGCATACCTTATTGAATTCTGGCTTATTCTAGAGAGTGAACTTGTAGAGCATGCCCTACACAGAATATTTGTTGTATGGATCTAAAAATGGTACACAAAATACTACAGACTATACTCTAACCAATACATCTGGTCTTGCTTAATTTGGATCTGTTATGAAGAAGTTATGATATTTTTACCCAAAACACATGTTTTAGACTAGTTTTAGGACTAGCCACAAACCCTATTTTCCACAGAGTGTAACTCCCAAATTACAAAGACCCACAAGATGAAATTTTTATCACAGCTACTTGGATATGTTTCCTCAACGGCCTACAGATTTCGCGATTTGAATCATTCTATAAAAAAGGTTATTGCGAAAATCGTGAAATGACTTGTAAATAACATACCTTAGAAAGCATAATTTATCCTCTTTTGAAATTCGACCTTCTTTACTTCACCTTCCCTCTGAAATTCGCCTTAGATATCCTTTGGTTACCTCAGTCACTAGTAGATATTCAATATGATCAAGTGTGATTAAATGAGAGACTCTTGCCTCTTATTTATACTTTTGTGTAGCTTCCTCAAGGGGTCACCTTCTAACTATCTTAAACCATTTTCCTTATTTCGGGGTTAACCCACTTCTAACCACTTGTCCACTTGTCCACTTAGTAATTTATCCATTAACTTTATTATTTAAATAATTTCTTTTGTATCCACTTTGACTTATAGTACACTCATCACTTCACTTTATTATTTAAATAATTTCTTCTTTGCAACCAATTTGACTACTTTGACCTTTTGGGGCTTCTAGATGACTCATGAGGGTTCTACAACTTCACATGGCCATAACACTATAACCATGAGGAGTTATGTGACGTTCCACGTACCACCAGAAATGGCATGACATGTATTATCCATCTAGAATAGTCTTACCTTCAAATATAATAAAACGCATATCATTATACATCAAACAAACTTGGGTCCATTACCCAAACCTTTGTGCTACCGGAATTCGCTACCGGACTTTCTTCAAAGGTTGACATCAATGACAACCAACCCAAATAATCAACAATCTCCCCCTTTGGCGTTGATGGTAACACTCTGATGCAATACTGAAATCATATCACTCATGCTCCCCCTGTGACCATCGCTCCCCCTGGAACCATGCCTCTGTGCTTTTTCTCCAAGCATTTACCTTTGCATCTGATCAATCTCTCCCCCTTTGTCATCAATGGCAAAGGTATCTTTCCATCCGGGGTTGCTCCCCTTAACTGAACTGTCCTTGGGTATACTCCCCCTAAATGAACTCTTTCTGAAACCGATCTCCCAACCTGAACTGTCCTCTTTATGGTGCTTCCTCATGTAAATATAAGACATATAATATAAGCATTAATTTTGGAGTAGAAATTACTCTGAGTCTATAGTAAATATACTCAAAGGCTTCCCTTGGAAGTGGTTTTGTAAATATGTTTGCCACTTGTCCTTTTGTGCCCACATATTCAACTCTGATGTTCTTCTCTACAACCTGTTCCCGTAGAAAGTGATACTCGATTGGAATGTGCTTCATTTTGGAGTGAATCACTGGGTTCTTTGAGATATTGATGGCGCTTATATTATCACAATAGATTGGAATGGACTCATCATACTCAACCTGTATATCTGTCAAAGTTTGTTTCATCCATAGAACCTGTGTACAACATCCTGTTGTTGCAATATACTCTGCTTCAGTTGTAGATAAAGATATTGATGATTGTTTTTTGCTTAGCTATGATACTAAACACTCACCCAAGTAGAACGTTGCTCCATCGGTGTTTCGTCGATCATCAATGCAACCTGCCCAATCTGCATCTGTGTAGGCAATAAGTGATAGATCATTTCCTTTTGGATACCATAATCCAAACTCTTTTGTTCCTTTTAGATATCTGAAAATCCTTTTCACTGCTAAGACATGTGATTCCTTTGGTGTTGTTTGAAATCGTGCCACCTATCCAACTGCCTGCATTACATCTGGTCTAGATGTTGTCACATATAGTAAGCTATCAATCATTGACCTATATTACCTCTAGTCTGTAGACTTTGAATCATCATCTTTGCTCAACTTTCAACTGGTTTGCATGGGAGTGGTAACTAGTTTGCAATCGTCCATTCTAAACTTCTTTATCATTTCTTTGATATACTTAGTTTGAGAAATAAAAATTCATTGGTTGCTTTGACATATCTGAAGACCCAGAAAGAAGGATAGTTCTCCAAGTAATGACATTTCAAATTCATTCTGCATATCCTTTGCAAATCCCTGTCTTAACCTGTCATTAGTACTTCCAAAAATAATATCATCAACATAAACTTCAATTAATAAAATACTATCTTGAGTTACCTTGATGTAGAGCTTGTTGTCTGCGCTTCCTTTTCTGAACCCTGTCTATTGTAGATATTTATCCAGTCTAGAGTACCATGCTTTAGGAGCTTGTTTTAGACTATACAAGGCCTTCTTCAATTTACACACATGATCTGCGTTCTCTGACAACTAAAATCCTTCTGGTTGTTCAATGTATACTTCTTCTTCAAGTTCCCCATTCAGAAAAGTTGATTTCACGTCCATCTTATACACTTTAATATTCTTGGAGCATGCATAGGCTAAGAGCAATTAGATTGCTTCCATTCTGACAACTAAGGCAAATGTCTCTTCAAAGTTGATTCCTTCAATTTGTGTGTATCCTTTACATACCAATCTATCTTTGTTCTTTGTAACATGGCCATCTTCATTCAATTTATTTATGAAAACCCACTTTGTGCCAATCACATTCTTATTCTTTGGTCTTGGAACCAATTCCCAAATGTCATTCTTCTCTATTTGATCCAATTCTTTGTCCATGGCCTTATTCCAAAATTCATGCTTGTTGGCCTCTTCAAAATTGTTTGGTTCAATCGTAGATCAGAGTGCTAGGTGCATTTGTTTTAGTGAATGGATTCTTTTTCTAATCTCAACTTATGCATCCTTGTTTCTGATAATATGATTTGAATGATGATTCTTCTATACACGTTTGCTAGGTGTCTTTAGAGGCACTTGTTGAACTTGTTCTTCTACTTGTGTCTAATCTTCTTCATCTTCCCCTTCTACTTCTTCTTCATCTTTTGTTTCTTCTTCGTAAAGTTGTTCCATTGATTCATTTTCTTCTTCGTAAAGTTGTTCCATTGATTCATTTTCTTCTTCCTTTAATTCTCGTCCATTTGTTTCATCAATTGCTACATTGATGCTTTCCACAACTTTGTTCAACCTCAGATTGTAACACTTGTATTCTTTCCTTGTACTTGAGTAACCAACAAGTACTCATTTTTCTACAAGAGAGTCAAACTTTCTCATTCTTCCATCTTCTCTTTTGATGTAGCATTTGGTTCCAAATACTTCGAAGTGCTTCACATTTGTTGGTCTTCCTTTCCATAGCTCGTAGGGAGTTTTGTCATTGTTGTTTCTGAGCATTACTCTACTTTGAATGTGAACTGTTGTATGCACTGCATGTGTCCAAAAAATATATGTCAATTTGGAATCCATTAGCATTGTTCGGGCCATTTCTTGTATTGTCGTGTTCTTTCTTTCAACAACTCCATTTTGTTGAGGTGTCCTAGCAACAAAGAATTGTTTTTTTATTCCATGTCTGCTACAGTAATCCATAAATTCCTTTGAAGTGAACTCTCCTCCATTATCAGATCTCAAACATTTGATTTTTGAATCCATTTCATTTTCAACCATCTCCTTGTAGACCTTGAAGTTTTTAAAAGATTTTGACTTATTCCTGAGAAATCAAACTGCAGTCATTCTTGTATAATCATCAACTAATAACATAAAGTATTTCTCACATTTTAAAATCTTTGTTGTAGTTGGTCCAACTAGATCAGTATGCACAATTTCCAATGGTCTTGTCGTTGAATATTCCTTTGATTTGAACCCAATATTTGTTTTCTTTCCTTGCTGACAATGCTTGCATAAAGTGTTGGTTGGTTTCGTGATCTGGGGCATTTCTTTAACTGCTTCATTTTTGTTGACTTTGACAAGGTTATAAAAGTGTATGTGACCCATTATTCTGTGTCATAGCCAACTTTTATCTTCCTTTCCTAGACAACACTTTTCATTTCCAATTTCACTCAATACATATATGTTGCTTGAAGTTCTTACAACTGTTGCAATCAATTTTTTGAACCTTCTTTTATTATCTCGCACTTCTGTGAATCAAGAGTAATTTTATGACCTTGGTCACACATTTGACTTACACTTAGAAGATTATGTTTCATATCTTCTACTAATAGAACATTTTCTGCCTTGGTATTCTTGTTTCCAATTATGATTGTGCATTTTCCAATGATTTTAGCTGAATCATCATTTCCAAAGGAGATTGGTCCATCTCTTTCCTTTCTTAATGTAATAAATATGTCTTTATCACCTGTCATGTGTTTTGAACAACCATTGTCAACATACCAACCATGTTTCTTCTGCTTAGCTTGTAGAGCGAGTGTGCAATCTTCATTGTTATATTGATTATGTTTTCTTATCCATGTTCTCTTCTGAGGTTCCTGTATGTGACTGTTGTTGTTCTGTTGTGACCGTTCTCTGGGAGGGATTGTCATTCTACAATCTTTGGCCATGTGTCCAAAGTTGTTGCACTTGTAGCATTCCACTTCAGTGCTCAATGATTCAAACATGTTGTAGCTTTTTCTATGTGTTTCAATAGGCCTTCTTGGATAACCATTTTGTGTATGACTTTCAAAGTTGTTTATGTTCCTCCTATCCGCTCTGCAATTTACAACTTTATGTCCAAAATTATTGCATGCATAACATAAAGCAAAAAAGATAGTTTGATACCTGGGAGTTGAAGATCTTCTTAAAGGAGCTACTTTTATGAATCCTTCTTCTTCCTGAGGCCTGTTTGTTTATGTTAGCCGTTGATTCTTAAATCTGAATCTTCTCGGTGGAGGAGTGTCCTTGTAATATTCCTTGTAGGTCTTCCTATTTTCTTTGATTGTTTCTGCATAACTTTTTGTGTATGTTTCTTGTTCTGTTGCTTTGGAGTTTGATCCATTTTATTTCTAATTGTATCCAAGTCTCGACTTGTCATGATGAGGCTTTTGAATGATGATAATGTCATCCAAAACTTTTGAGTTGTTATGCATATTTTTCTTTTCAAGATCCTTTCTCAATGTGACAATCTCTGCTTCCAAATTTCCAATGATCATGTCTCTTTCTTCTAGTTGTTCTTTGAGTGATTCTTCAATTCTTTTATCTTCTTCTATTTGAACCTTCAATTTCATGATCATTTGTTCTAGTTCATGAGTGTCTTCTTTCTTGTGTAGTTTTGCTTGTAGCTTCTTGTTTTTCTTCTTTTCTCTTCTTATAACTTCTATAGCACTCAAAAATTCTTCTCGGTAGTCAAATTCTTCCTCTTCATATTCTTCTTCGGTGTCTTCTTTATCAGAGTCTTCTACTATCATGAATAGAACTCTTTCTATCTCACTGTCACTGACTTCATCTTCATCTGATGAGGAGATGTCTTCTTTGGTGCATAAGCTTTTCTTGAAAGCTTTCTTTTTTGTTATTTTGTCTTTATATGTTTGTTTGTTATTTGAGTAATCTTCATCATTCCTCTTATTTTTCTTATGAGGACATTTGTTAACAAAATGACCAATACCATCACAATTAAAACAAATCAATGGAAGCTTACATTTATATCTGTCGTTGGTTCCCTTGTTCAATCTTCTGACAAAGTTGGCCACTACTTCTTCATCATCTTATGAGAAGTCACTGTTGCTGCTATGTTCCTTTTGCTTTGACCTTTTGGATGCTTTGAAAGTTGTTTCTTTTATATCTAGATTTTCTTGTTCAGTTCTCATTTCATATGCTGTGAAGATTTCATTATCGAGTCTAGATCTTCTCTTTCTTCTAGTGTTGATATCTTAGGATCAAATCTCATAAGAAGAGATATTAGTACCTTTTGAACAATTACATATTCATCAATTTCTTCTCCCAATCCTATGATTACATTCACTGTTTCATCGACTCGTAAGAAGTAAGGTGCAATATTCTCATCTTCCTTCATCTTTAGTTGTTCGAATTAACCTTTGTAAGTTTGAAGCTTTGTTGCTTTGACTTTTGAATCTCCTTCACAAATATTTTAAAGTTCGTCCCAAATCTCTTTAACGGATTTACAATGTACAACTTTGGTATATACAGATTCACCAAGACCATTCAGAAGTGCATTTGTGGCTTTGGAATTATTTTGACTGTGTTTCATTGTTTTTTCGTTTGTTGGCAGAATTGTTGGTTCTTTGTATCCATCTACTATTGATTGTCAAATTTCAAATCCTTGTGCCTGTATATATGTTTTCACCCTTCTGCTCCAGAATGCATATTTTTGTCCATCAAACTGTGGTATTCCATTTTAATACATGTTATTGCTCTCCATGATCTACCTTTCAGTGGTTAAATTGATTTCTGAAGGAACCTGCTCTGATACCAATTGTTGGATTACTGAGAGGGGGGGTGAATCAATAATAAAGCAATATAATCATTTTTAACCATAATATGCAAGTGTTATATCAATGTAGCATTATCATCCAATAGTTGCAGAGTAAATAAACAATGCACAAATGAGCAATCATATACATACATAGTACACCATTGTTTTTACGTGGAAACCCAAAGCGAGAGAAAACCACATAATGTTTTTTCTTATATGTCTTTAAGAATTACATTCATTGGAAGCACCAACTTCCTTTGTTTTTCAGCTACAACTGGAAGGAGGCTCCAACCCCCTAGTTTCTCAAGCTACAACCCGAGGGAAGCTCCAACTCCCCAATTCTCTGGCTACAACTAGAAGGAGGCTACAACCCCCTATGTTCTTCGGCTACAACCGTAAGGTGGCTACAACCACCTGTCCTTGCCCCATCCAACCGCCCTGTCGTAGAAGTAGAATGATGGAACCACTGTCACACTATCACTGTGAGATATATTGTTGTAAACCTGTACCAATCAACCTGCACCAAACAACCTGTAACAACCTGTAATCAACCTGTACCATAAACAAGTGCATCAACCATGCACCAACCTGTACCTCAACCTGTACCATCAATGAGTGCATCAACCATGCACCAAATATGTACCAATCATGCATCAAATAGACATAAACTATGACTCATCAAGATGTACCAACATCGTCAACTATACACCTCATGTATGTGTCAATGCATTAACTACTTGTCTCAACCATGTACCCAACATGTACCTCAACCAAAATCTCTCACCAATTTCATCATCCAAATCTGATTTGTAACTCTGTAATAGACCTAGTGTATATGATCACATACCTGCAAACCTTCCTTAACTTTAACAACAAGAGGCTAGCATTTTCATCAAACTTTACTTTAGTCTCACATGATTAATTTTGGATTAGTCAACAACCCTAACTTGAAATAATCATAACTATGTACCTGTAATGAATAAAGATCTCAAAATAGTACACAATGTTCTTCAGTGTCTTTAATGCAATTCCTCCAGGTTTTACTACTTGGAACCTCTGAGAAAAGGAGTTATAGCAAAAATGGCATACCTTGTTGAATTATGGATTATTCTATAGAGCGAACTTGTAGAGCGTGCCCCACACATAATATTTATTGTATGGATCTGAAAATGGTACACCGAATACTACAATATGTACTTTAACCAATACATATGGTCGGAATTAATTTGGATCTTTTATGAAGAAGTTATGACATTTTTACCTAAAACACTTGTTTTAGACTAGTTTCAGGACTAGCCACAAACCCTATTTTCCATGGAGTGTAACTCCCAAAATACAACAACCCACAAGCTGAAATTTCCATCACAACTACTCGAATATGTTTCTTCAACGGTCTTCAGATTTTGCATTCTAAATCATTCTAGAAAAAATGTTATTGCAAAAATGGTGAGATGGCATGTAAATAACATACTTTAGAAAACATCATCAAAAGAATTTATCCTCCCTTGAATTTTGGCCTTCTTTACTTCATCTTCCCTCTGGAATTCGCCTTAGATATCCTTTGGTTACCTCAGTCACTTGTAGATATTCAATATGATCAAGTGTGATTAAATGAGAGACCCTTGCCTCTTATTTATACTTTTGTGTAGCTTCCTCGAGGGGTTACCTTCTAATGATCTTAAACCACTTTCCTTATTTTAGGGCTAACCCACTTCTAACCACTTGTCCACTTAGTAATTTCTCCATTAACTTTATTATTTAAATAATTTATTTTGTATCCACTTTGACTT